>JAYXIM010043990.1:0-171821 GCA_037575425.1 Anastrepha fraterculus
CTTCCGTCGGGGCGTGGGCGCAAATTAGCGAGATGTTAAAAAATCGCGCTTTGATGCGGATTGTTGCGAGACGCTCGTCCACCGGAGTGAACGACAGTACTTGGCGACGAAGTCTCTCTCCCACAACAAATCCGACACCGAATTTGCGCTCCTTTACATGGCAGCTGTAGTAGACGTCGCAAGGTCCTATGTTTTTCTTACCTTGCCCCGTCCATCGCATCTCTTGGATGGCAGTGATGTCAGCCTTTACTCTCACGAGGACATCAACCAGCCGGGCAGAGGCACCTTCCCCATTAAGGGACCGGACATTCCAGGTGCATGCCCTCAAATCGTATTCCTTATTTCGTTTGCAGGGGTCGTCATCAGTGTTGGAAGTTCTCATCCGAGGCTTTGTTGCTGTTTTCATTGGGGGGGGGTTTTTTAAGTGGCGGGTCCCAAACCTAGCGCACAACCAGCTATGCTGGGATGCTTCGCCTTCTCACTTTAGCTCACTCCCGAACGGGTGTTCGGAAGCTAACCAGAGGATACGTGGGCTAATCCCGGACGTTGTGAGCTGCTTGAACCATATGTAGAAGAATCGTCCTGGCCATTCCCAAGTAAATGGCGATAAGTAACTTTCCCCACTTGCGTGGACTTCTACACATGGAACCATCCTCCAATTAGATATATGTATAAAGGGTTTTCCAATAACAGGTGTTATTTTGAATAGCCCGCTATTTCGGTAGATGCCACTTTTAAAGCTGTCATTTTTTGATATTTGACAAGTAGAAACTACGCCATTAATAAAAATGGAAAATTTGGCAGAGACGGTTGGTAAAACTCGAACATTTTTGGGGTCAGCGTAAAGCACCTTATCGGACCGCAATACAGAAATTGGTGAAAAAATTCGAGCTTTTGGGACACGTTAGTGATGTGAAGAATAAAATCCGCGCACGCCACTCACGAACAGCTGCAAATATTGCTGTTGTAGGCGAAAGTGTTGAAGAAAACCCAGGTTTGTCTATTCCTCGTCGATCTTTGGAATTAAGCATTCCACAAACGTCATTACACCGTATTTTGCATAAAGATTAAGGGTTTTAAGGCTTATAAAGTCCAGTTAATACAAGAACTCAAGCTGGCCGATCATCAACAACATCGTGTCCTTGCTGATTGGGTCGTTCAAATGCAAGAAAATGATCCGGAATTCCATTGAAAAATCATCTTGAGTCATAAGGCCCACTTCCACCTCGGTGGCTTCGTCAACAAGCAAAATTTTCGGATCTGGTTCTCAGAAAATCCAAGAGTTATTGTTGAAAAGCCAGTTACGGTGAATGGATTGCGCTATCGAGAGATGATTAACAATTTTTTTTGGCCGGAATTGGATGGCACTGATCTGGACAACGCTTATCTTCAACAAACTGCGCCACACAAGCAACGAAACCATTGATATTTTACGGGAAAAGTTTCCGGACCGTGTTATCTCTCGAAGAGATGATCCAAATTGGCCACCGAGATCTTGTGATTTAACGCCTTTTGACTTTGTTTTTGGGCCACGTGAAAGAGAAAGTCTACACCAACAGCCTAGGGTCGATTGAAGAGCTCAAAGATGGAATTGGTGAGGCTATCGAGGGCATAGGGCAGCTACTTTGCAATTCGGTTATACAAAATTTCATGAAAAGAATATTGTCCCCTGTAAGCGTGGTCGTGTTGGTAATTTGCCTGATGTTATTTTCCACTATAAACGGCATACCTTCCTCTTTATAAGGAAATAAACATCCGATAATTTATATTAAAAAATAGCATTTTTCTTTGAATATCAAAATAACACCTCTTATTGGAAACCCCTTTATATGTTATATGCCCGTTTGCCAAAAATTTAGTAATTGTGATTCCATTACATGCTTAATGGTGCAACTCGTAAAAGTATTTCTGGCTATGAAATATCAATTAGATAAACAAGAAAGATCGGGGTAGAGAGATAAAATCTCTCGTAAATAACAATACAAATGAAAAACAACACCAAAAAAAATTAAAACAAATATCCAATTGATATGACAGTAAGTCAGCTAATTCCTGCAATTTCTCTGGGACCAAGATATCAGTTTGTGCATCACATTCCACGGAGGAAAGTATACAGGGGAGCAACTATACTATGCGTACTAGAATGAATACGTTACGGCAGAGTATTTGAATTATAAATAAAAAAAACATGATGCCTGGAACAGAGAGTTAGGTTCCGACGATTTTTGTTATTATTCTCTGGTTTTCTCCATCCACACAGTCGCATGCCGAAAATGTATCACTTTGGACTATATATATCAGTTAAGAATGGGAGAGAATGAAAGAATACAAAACTATGCATATGTAAATGGAAAAAGATGCCAATTAGATGTACGAGTAACAAACCCCCTGATTCTCCAAAATCTTACAGACCAATCAGTCTATTGTCGTTCATGTTAAAGACAATGGAAAAACTACTTGAATACCATCTAAGAGAATAACTAATCTTCAAAAAACCCCTTCATAAACTGCAATTTGCTTACCAAAAAGGGGAATCCACAGTCACAGCACTGCACACACTCATTGTCAATATAGAAAAGGCTCTAAGTCAAAAAGAAATAGCCCTCTGTTCCTTTATGGACATAGAGGGAGCCTTCGACAACGCAAATTACAAATCCATGGAAACAGCACTCGAGAAAAGAGGTGCAAACCCAATATTAACACATTGGATAAGCCAAATGCTTAATCAGAGGATTATTAAAGCCTCGTTAGGCCAAGCTGAACTCAATGTCACAACAGTAAAGGGATGTCCGCAAGGAGGAATTCTTTCTCCACTGTAATGGTCCCTACTAGTTGATGACTTGGTGCTGCACCTAAACAATAAGAGATTTATAACCATTGGTTATGCAGATGACATATCTGTTATAATAAAAGGCAACCATGAAAGGACACTAACAGACTTAATGCAAAATGCCTTGAACGCAACATGGGAATGGTGTTAAAAGGAGGGGCTGTCGATCAACCCTAATAAAACCACAATAATCTCCTTCACAAGAAAAAGAAAGTTAGAGTTTCCTACATTGGAAATAAATGAAACAGTGATAGAACTAAAGGAAGAGGTCAAGTATCTAGGTTTAACCTTATATGAAAAACTCACTTGGGAATCATATATAAATAATATTATATAACAAAAAAAGCCACGAAATCCTTGTGGACAACCAAACAATTACTAGGGAGATCCTGGGGCCTTAGCCCTAGTATGGTCCTCTGGATATACACCCAAATGGTTAGACCAATCATACTGTATGGGGCACTAGTATGGTGGAGCAAATCTATCCAACAAACAGCGATAACCAAACTGGGAAAAGTACAAAGGCTTGCTTGCCTATGCATCGCAGGGGCTATGAGAACTACGCCAACAGCTGGCATGGAAGCACTCCTTAATCTCCCACCACTTCATATAGCAATCCAAGGGGAAGCAGCTACGCAAGCACTCGTGCTACACATGAAAGAAAATTTCAAATTAGGCAACCTCACCGGTCACCTAAATGTCCTAAATAAAATCAAAAACACCATAAGCATGGCTCAAGGCTCAGACCACATTGACCCAACCCTCTGTTTCACAAAAGGATACACAGTTACCTTTCCTGAGAGGAACGAGTGGAAAACAAACCCAAAATGGTTGAATGATGATTCACAAAAAGGGTACACTGATGGATCAAAAACACTTTATAGTGTAGGAGCAGGAGTAGTGGGGCCCAGAATCCACAAATCATACACTCTCACCAGGGACACCACTATCTTCCAAGTGAAACTATACGCAATAATGGAAGCAGCAAACATCATGCAACGTAGAAACCACAAGAGAGTAAAGATCAAAATACTCTCGGACAGCCAATCAGTTCTAAAAGCTTTAGATAGCTATACCTACAACTCAAAAACCCTCTTAGAATGCCACAAGGCACTCAATAACCTGGCATCCAAAAACAATGTTTCATTAATTTGGGTACCGGGCCATGAGAGATATGACGGCAACGAAAAGGCAGACTTTCATGCCAAAAAGGGGGCAGATGAAAACTTTATTGGACCAAGTCCCATGTTCGGATTCAACAAAAACAGCCTCAAACAAAAAGTAAAATACTGGGCCAAAACTCTATTAAATCAGCATTGGAACAACGTAGAGGGTCTTAGACACTCCAAAAAGTTCCTAAGTTTCAACGCTAAAAGAGCTAACATGGCCCTCACGTTAAACAAAAAGAGCATTCGCACTCTCACAGGCGCCCTCACGGGTCACTTCACCTGCAACAAACACTTACATAAATTAGGCATAACTAACACCAGCACCTGCAGATTTTGCTGCGAAGATGAGGAGTCTATAGAACATCTCATTATCGAATGTCCGGGGTTGACGCATAGAAGGAAAAGGTTTTTAAACAAGTTCATGCTTACAGATGAAGACCTTCAATCACTCCCTCAGAAGGAGCTGGTACAATTCATAAGCATACTTAATAGTCAATAGACAGCATAGGGTGCACAATAGATCAATACGGTCGCAGTGCTAAAGGGCCATACCTTAACCCTCTACAACCATTAACCATTAACCAACCATCTAAATTGTGTAAACGATAAGCTATTGTTAACAAAGAACATTATAGAAAAAAAAAGAAATAAAATAGTTTTTTCGTAAACCCAAATCTAGAACTACGTCATCTCAATAGCTGATCCCTCAAATTAATTGAGAACCGATTAGTGGTATTTACAGAGCACGGATGATAGATTACAAGACTGTGACCTCCGTGAGAGTAGTTTCAACTGTGACATAAGAATTGGGTAAAAAAGCATAGAAAATTTGTGGTAGCGCCAAAAAAAAAAAATAGCACAATCTCACCAGAAACAAGCTCGACACCAACTGTAAACAAGGGTAATAGAGAACATGACCATAACAAAAAAATGACGGTTCTTAAATCAAGCTGAAATCCCTACGTCGGACATAGGTATGTATTTATAATAGCGCAACAGTTTACCCAAATGTGAAAAATAAAGACAAACGTGTAATAATGGTAATAATTCATAAGCGGCTGCTTTTTTATGTGATCTTTGACATCTGTGAGATAGACAAATGACCAATTTTGCACTATAGATCAACATGCTCGTACTAAAATTATTAAAGCTTGTTATGAAAAAGGTCGATCCTTGCAAAATTCGAGATTTTTCTAAGGTTGGTGCAAAATGTTCAAGAAACTGGTTCAGTAGAGGAAAGAAAGAGGACTGACAGACCAAAAACTGGTCGTTGAAATTGAGAATATTGCTACTTTAGAGCAAAGTTTTGCTGAATATATAACAAATTTTACATTTGTGAATCGACTGTTTGGCCGATTTTACATATAGGCGTGCTCATGGTGGGTACTTCATTTTTCTCTTTTTCGTTGAGGAAGTGTTCCGCTGATGCTTATCTGGAGCACAAAGTACAGAAAGCAGGAGAACCTCCAGTAACTGCTGATGCGTTACGTTGGTGTGGCCAATCCTCAGGTGGGTAAAAATTATTGTTTGGGGACGGGTGGTATTACTAGGGAAAACTACCTACGATCTATGATCTGGGTTGATACTTTTATACTTGTGAATGAAACTGCGCCACTCTATATCCCGTGTTGAATTTCTATGGAGCTGTATGTGTTTCTGTAGGTATTTTTTATCTAAAGACGCAAAGGTCGGTGCTGCTTCAAAATAGCTTGCAGCATGGTCAGCAAACTAATTTCCAGTTCTACCAGAATGACCAGGCACCCAGAGCAATTTAATTGTATTATGTAAATATATATATATGTAATTGGCGCGTACACCCATTTTGGGTGTTTGGCCGAGCTCCTCCTCCTATTTGTGGTGTGCGTCTTGATGTTGTTCAACAAATGGAGGGACCTACAGTTTTAAGCCGACTCCGAACGGCAGATATTTTTATGAGGAGCTTTTTCACCGCTATTAGAAAAATGTTTTTCTTAATTTTGGTGTTTCACCGAGATTCGAACCAACGTTCTCTCTGTGAATTGCGAACGGTAGTCACGCACGAACCCATTCGGCTACGGCGGAATTGAATTTGAAAAGGTCGAGCCAAGGAGCACCAGGAGATTTGGTGGCTCCTAAAACACTCAGGCTAAAGAGCCCATTGCCCAGGCTAAAGAGCCCATGTAAATATAATCCAGTTTTAGAGAACGAATATTACTCATTCTCATGACATCGGAACCCAGTACTCGTAGCCTTGCTCTAGCAAAGGCAGGACACTCACAGAGAAAGTGCTCAGTGCTATCCGCCTCCTCCAAGCATGACAGGCATACCGGGTTCTCGATGATTCCAATGGTGGTAATGTGCTGACCCCATGGGTTGTGACCTGTAATGATGCCGACCATCAACCGAATATCTTTCCTTCTAAGTTTTAGTAGAAAGTTTGACAGTTTTCTGTTCGGACTTGTAACAAAACACTTTGCAGTTCTGCAGCGTTCTACACCGGACCATCGCTCTTTATGTAGATCGCCTACATAATCGCTGATCCAATTTTGATTCCTGCGGGACTGATTCCGATTATTGGCTCTGGCCCCTGTGGGGGCACCGCTGATCCACGATTGGCCAGTTCGTCGGCAATTTCGTTTCCTTGAACACCGGAGTGTCCCGTAACCTATATAATTACATGCCTGTTTTGTCTTGCGACAGAATTAAGCTTCTTCTTATATTCTCGAACAATCTTTGAGGTTTGCTTCGCGTTCTCCAGGGCCTTCAATGCAGCCTGACTGTCACTGAAGACTCCAATCTGTTTCCCGCTCCATCTCCTCTCGATTATCTATTCGGCTACTTTTAGGATGGGAAAAGCTTCTGTTTGGAACACAGTTTCCATTCCCCCCATAGCATAGTGATACTTATTACTAGCGTTTAAGTTCCATCCGGCTCCAGACCCTATTTCATTCTTAGGCCCATCGGTAAAGAAAATATCCGTCAAATGAAACTGTGGGTATCAGGTCGAGTATATGTGCCAAAAACAGTGGATACTGCTCCGACAGCAACTTAAAGATTTCTCTGTGTCCCGAAGTTCCATCTTCGTGCCAGAAACCATATTTATGGAGTCAACACATTGCTTTTATTGCTTCCTGTTGTATCTTAAGATCCAGGGGGAGCAAATCAAGCATAGCATAAACATACACTTCTTTGCAGCCTGTATAGTTTCCGGATTGTGGACTTAACCATGCTCCGTCGCCACCAGACCACAGAAGCGTAAGTGATGATTGGTCTGATAAGAGCTGTGTATATCCATAGGACCACAGCAGGTTTCAGACCCCAGGTTTTGCCAAAGGCTCTACGGCATTGCTGAAAAATCTTCAATGTACGATTCACCTTCAGTGAAACGTGTGTCTTCCAAGTCAGCTTCTTATCCAAGACCACTCCTAGATATTTAACTTCGTTGGAAAGACCAAGTGTCACACCTTTCAGTGTTGGAAAACTGAGTCCATCCAATTTCAGTTTTCTCGTAAACAAGACTACGGTTGTTTTGTTCGGATTAACGGAAAGACCTTGTCTCATGCACCAGTCATCGTGCAAAGCCTCCTTAAGGATTTATCCGATGTTAGCGCACAGACGTCGTCCGCATATGCTTGGACGTGAAAACCGAGTTCCTGCATCTCCACTAATAGAGAGTCTACAACGAAGCATCACAGCAGCGGAGAAAGAACACCCCCTTGGGGACATCGTTGCTTGGCCCTGACTGTGATTTTTTCGTCACTGCTCCGGTTAATAGCCTCTCAGTGAGCATGGAATATATCCATTTTATAATGGCTTGATTAACTCCAAGTCGTTCGGCAGAAGAACATATCGAGCCGAAAGTGGCATTATCAAAAGCCCCTTCAATGTCCACGAACACGCCCATTGTGTATTCGTCAGCTTCCAGCCCAGCTTCAATCTTGCTAACAAGATCGTGTAAGGCTGATTCACATGATTTTCCACTCTGGTAAGCGTGTTGATTTCTACTAAGTGGACTTCTCGGCAATACCCCCACTCGAATATGTTTCTGCACCACTCGTTCCAGACTTTTCAACATGAACGATGTCAAACTGATTGGTCTAAAACTATTTGCTAGGGAGTAGTCATCTTTTCCTGGTTTCGGAATAAATACTACTCTTACGCATCGCCATTGGGATGGTATATAACCAAATGCAAGACAGGCTGTGAAGATCCTTTTCAGGGCCTCAATCAGCCTGTCTCCTCCTTTTTTAAGCATTGCTGGATATATTCCGTCAGGTCCAGGGGACTTAAAGTTCTCAAAGGAAGACAAGGAGAACCTTATCGATTCCCTTGTCACTATCCGACTAGCAATATAACAGCTGTACCTAGAGGTTCCACCGTTGCCACCGTTATTGTTCATGCCACTCTCTACTTCAGAGAGGGTTCTACTACCCGGAAAATGGGTTTCGAGTAGAGCATTAAACGTTTCCGATTTTGAAATGGTGTATGAACCATCAGGCTTTCGAATGGAATCCAGCCTTACTGAGCGGTCTAAATGAAGGACCTTACAAAGTTTCGCTGTTTCCTTTATTTCTTCGACGTTACTGCAGAAATTTCTATTGGATTCAAGTTTGGCTTTCCGTACATTTTTCTTATATTATCTCCTGTGTAAGTCGATGATTAGCCCAGTCCTCTTCTGTTTCGGTCTTCAAGACCTTATTAAGAAGTTTCCTGGACCGTACACGAAGCTTCGACAGTTCAGGGTTCCACCAAGGAACCGCTTTCCCCTGTCTGCTTTGCCTGAGTGGGCACAGTTGATCAAAGCAATTGTTTAAAGTACCTTCTAATTTCTTAGTAGCATCTTCAATCATTTCTGCTGATTTGAGTTCTTTCAGGTTTAGTAATCGCTCTGTTACAAGCTCACCATACCTGTCCCAGTCCACATTTCGAGGATTCCTACCGGAAGGTATTGATATTGTGTCAATTCCCAGTCGGAATTCGATAAGACGATGATCAGAAAGAGAGTCCTCTTCCAAAACTCGCCATCGGTTGATTTTATTTCCTACTGACCTATTGGTAAGTGTTAAATCAATCACCTCTTGTCTTCTTCTGGTCACAAAAGTTGGTTTGTTACTAGTGTTTTGAATGACCAAATCGGATGACAGGATAAAATCCAGTAACTTGAGACCTCTGGGGCTGCACTTGCTGCTTCCCCACACAATGTTCTGTGAATTTGCATCACAGCCCACTATTGGCCCCAGATTATTGGATTCTGCAAACTTGACCACCTCTCTTAGCTGCCTCGAAGGAGGTGGCTGTAAAGAGTCGTAGGGTAGGTAGGCCAAAACTATGATAGCTTCGACACTGTTCCCACTTTTCAGGTACTTTATTTTTGCAGGAACGATATCTCCGGAACATAGCTCTTTTAACATCGTGTGTTCGATCAACCTCGGTATGATAATACATGCTCGCGGTCTCACATTCCCTTCACAATGAAGTATTTGTCCCCACGACATAGCACCTAGATCACAGATACGCTTGTGACATACCCATGGTTCTTGTATTAGTATTATGCGTGGGGTTGTTTGCAGTTTTGCATGCCTACGGCACAAGAGAGCCGTAGACGCTTTGCTATGCTGCAGATTTATCTGTGTAAATATTACTTCAGTCATGAGGCTGAGTATATTTACGCTTTGTCCTCCACCTTATCCTGGACACGGAAGTGGATTCGCCCCAGATGTAGGTGAGGACGGCACCCGTACTTCGACTTAAGAACCTTGAGGGACCCAAGATCGATAAGCAGTACCAGATGGGAACCCGCCTCCGAAGTGGTAGCGTATTTCTGCCTGGTGCACGAGTATACTCTCCAGAGAGTCATGTCAACATCCTTGTTCTGAACACGGATGCGTGTAAGGAGCCTTTCTTTGCCACTCTTAACAAGAATGAACTTGCTGTTTTTGCAGGCTGGAGTATTTGCTATCGCTTTTTCCAGCCATTCTCGGGAAAAAGCATTGGAGCAGTGCACCTTTACGATGCCGTCCACCATGGTTTTCCCCTCGAAAGTCGACACGTCCTTCGACTCACCGATAGCTTTCCAATGGTAGCTGTCAAGATAGTCTTGTTGCCTTTTGGACAGTAGACCGTCTTGTTTGTCGGTATGTATCTCCACCGTCATTGCCTTTGCTGCCATTCTCGCGAATGATTCGCCAGACGTTGACGGAAGAGTGTCATTCGACATTTGAAGTCCCTTAGCTTTTGGCTTGTCGGGCAAAGGTTTGTCTGCCTTGGATTGGGTCGAGGATTCGGGCATTTCCGAATTCCGTCTCTCGACTTTCCTCTTCTTTGCCTTTCTCCTCTTCTCGGTCGTTGGCACAGACCCCGTTTCGTTTCCGGAAGAGCGCAGCGCTACAGAGGGATCCTCTGTTCTGCCACGCTTTCCCGTTTCCGTTACAGGTGTCGAAGTTGACGGAGCTTGAGTCCTTGCCTTAACTGGTGCTTCGACTTGCCTCGCCTTCTGTCTTCTTCCTTTGATCTGCCTTGCGGTTAGACCAACACCTGCGTTCGACTCTCCAATAACTTCAGTCTTTTTACCGGTACTTACCTGATTCGCACGAGGTTTAACCGTTGTTAAAGACTTACTCGGTACCAGAGATCCGTCTGAGTCTACTGAGAGATTGTCCGCCATCTCCACATCCTCCACAACTTGTTCAGTTGCTTCAGATCGTTTCGACGACGGTATATCGCTCACACTCACTCGGCTCTACATTGGCATAGCCAATGTGCCATGTTTCACCACTAGTAGTGCGCTTCCTCCGGAACCTTGGGTGTCAGTTTCGGTCATAGGGGAGTGTGGGGGTTCGGGCCTGCACATCCGATGCCCGGGCCATCGATTGCTCGACGGGAGGATTTCGCGAAAGTGGGTTACCTCGTGCAGAGAGATCCTTTGTTAGCCTCCACTTTGTGATAAAATGCATTTTATACCTCCTGCCAGGTTGTCGGTACGGTACTCTCCACATAGTACTTGGGTGGCCACCAATTCCGCCGTGCCGCGGACGAGTGGATACCCAATTCCTATGTGGAGCTGCACTTGGGGTTAACTCACCACTTAAGCCTCATCCCCGCGGCAAGGAGACCGACATGACAAGGATTGTATTTCTTTATTTGATCCAAATGTTATGTATTTGAGAAACTGCTGTGGCAAAATTTTGTACTTGCCGACTGCTTTCAAGCAGGAAAAGCTATAGGAACAAACGATAAAACTCCCTTTGTTTTTAACAGCATATTCAATAGCTTTGTAATTTGCGAATTATTCAGCATTAAACACGGACGAGTAAGCTGGTAGAATTACACCGGATATTGTATTTCATTTTGAGCCGTCTGTGAATACCGCTGTGTAATTAAGGGACTCGTATTTATTTAAAAGTTCCAAAAATTTTTGCTGGTATACCAGTATACAAGTATTTGACTTTTTTAATTTGTGTAGAGATGTGTCAATAGTTTTATCATTCGGCAACCATACAGGGTGGTTAATAATTAAGGGACGCCTTTTAGGACGAATAATTCCAAGATTTTTTTCGTATGCAACACATCGTCGCAGAGTGGAATTGAGTTTAAAAGAACGTTTGTGGCGAGAAACTGCAACCAGGTTTATGTGAATATCCCTGTTGGTTGAACTAAATAATTTTGGAATGAGCTGTATAATAAATTCGTATACCCTCTCCTTTATTGCAGGAAATCCACCTTCACCAAGGATGCATTTAATTGGAGATGTTGGAAACGCAGTAATGCTGCGACGAACTGCTGCGAGATATGGAGTTTCCAGTAGTTTAATTTTGGAGTTTGCACACCAACCAAAAACGGGCAGGGTTGTAACATTAACTAGCGTGTTGGTATGAATAAATAAATGCATACATGAGAGATACTTAATTATAATATATTCAATCTTGACAAAAGCTGTCTTCTTAAATTAGTACATTAATCCCGAAAAGTGAACTTTATATTAAAGTAAACACCTAAAATTATTAAAAACTTTACCCTATCTATAAAATTATTTAAGTAAAGGCACAATTCTTCTTTTTACATATCGCACCCTAAATACAAAAGGGTCACAACTCAAAATGTACGTTCTGCTCAAATATGAACGAGACGTTATCAATAAAACGGTCCGCGGATGACATATGTCAAAACTAAATTTTTTGTTGGATGGCAGGACTGTTATAAGCTTTCGCGGCAAATTTCAGCGTTATATGTCACATAGTTTGTTTTCTGTGCTACTGTAAACAAGTCAAGCTCGAGTGTGGAAAATTTTGAGTTGTGACCCTTTTGTATTTAGGGTGCGATATGTGTAGTATTTAACTTTTTGGGATTAATATAACTACACCAGATTGAAGTCCCCATATTTTAAATTTGTTAAGGATTTGACAAAAGGTGTCTGCTATATCATTGGCATTATTTTGTCTACGTATGTAAATCAAACACGGTTTTCTGTTTATCAAATTTTATTTCCCCTTACTTCATTAGTTTGAGCTGTTGTTGCTGTTTACTACTGCGCTATGTTAACATATACATCATTTTTTAAATTTGATAAGAATTTGACAAAAGGTGTCTGCTATATCATTTGGTATTAACATTAAAACAACAGGTATTATTAACAAATAGTCGTCATTAATTATAAATTCGGTAAGGATGATGATGATGCAATTGGTTTTATTTTAAATTCTTCATGTAAATAAAATTTCCCTACTCCAAACAACGTATAAAATCTCCACAAGAATTGTTAACAAAAGACTTATAGGCCACTCATAAAGAGAACTTCCAGAGTATCAATGCGCATTTCGACCTGGAAGGTCAACAATAGACCAAATTGTTTCTCTCAAACAGTCCATGAAGAAATGTTTTGAGCACAACATTGAGCTGTACATGCTGTTTGTTGATTTCAAGCAAGCTTTCGATAGCATCAACAGGAGGGCTATCCCCACAATATTTCATAAATGCAAAATCCCAGACAAATTAACCAGAATAGTGATGCTGACTCTGAAAGAAAGTGTATCCCAAGTATTGATACAAGAAAAAAATCCGACCCCTTTAGAATTAAAACTCGAGTAGGACAAGGGGATACGCTCTCATCAATAATCTTCAACCTTATGCTATGCTGTGCCATCGATGAAGTAAGTGACGCAAAAAGGACTGGACATATTTTAAACAGAACTACCCAATTATTCGCATACGCAGATGACATAGCAATTGTCAGCAAAAATATCCACGCCCTAACCAAAACCTTCGCTGATATTGAAATTGCTGCTAGTAAAATTGGTCTTAAAATCAACGAAGATAAGACGAAATATATGATGATGTCCACACAAAATAAACCAACATCAGCCAAACTGAAAATTGGCGATTTTTCTTTTGAAATCGTTGAATCCTTTACCTATTTAGGCTTCAAACTGAGTAAAGACAATTCAATGAGCCTCACCATCGATGAGGGAATTCTAGCAGCGAACAGATCGTATGCGTCGTTAACGAAACTTTTCAAATCAAAACTACTATACAGACAATTCAAATTGGCTCTGTATAAAACCATCATTAGACCAGAGTTATGCTATGCAGCTGAATCGTGGACGCTAATTGAAGCAGATAAAACAAAACTGCAAGCCTTCGAACGAAAAGTACTCGGAAGAATTTTCGGAGCAATCAAAGATCACGGCAAGTGGCGGATAAGATGGAACGACCAGCTAGATCAACTGTTAAAGGGCGAAAATGTTATACGTTTCATCAAAGCGCAGCGGTTAAGATGGCTGGGTCACATTACAAGGATGGACGGTAAGAGGGCGCAGAAGAAAATTGTAGAAGCCAGAGCGTTCAACACTAGAGCAAGAGGAAGGCCGAGAACAAGATGGACCGACGAACTAGAACACGACATCAAGAAACTTAGGATAACGAACTGGAAAAAAGTGGCAAGCGTTCGAGACGCATGGGGGTCCCACGTGCAGCAGGCCAAAGCTCACAAAGACCTGTAGAGCCAAAAGATGATGATGAAGTTAATCAAATTAATAATCCTCATAGTGAAATGGTACATTACCATGCACACAGGAAGAAGGCATATGCAAATACATATATGTGAATTTATATACATATGCGCACATACATACATGTATATGCTAACTCAAGTAGGAGAGAGCCAGATGTCGAACGTTGCCGAACGCGAGGGCCGATTGTGCCTCTTTGTCGTTCGTTCCGCGCTCTCGCTTGCAGTTCATGAGCAACATAACGCCGCTAAGCAAGGTAACGCCGCATTTTTTGATGCGTGCAGCCGGTTAAATCGAATTATAAGAAGTTATCACGTCAAAACGTATACAAGTTACAATTGAATTTTAACGAAATTAATAATTACTTACACAGAAAGTAATTTTTCAATTGCATTTGAAATACTTGTTTGGCCTTAGGAAGGTCTAAATCCAAAAATGTTGCGAGGCAAAGTTCTAGAGAGTGCCGGATTGGCACTATATAATGCCCTACTAAAGCCAACGCGAAAAATCTTGCAACGGCGAAAACTTCTGCAAGGAACATTAAACTGTATTCTTTCTAGAAGGACCTGACAGTCAATTTTATCATTGATGAGATCAAAGAGAAATCATACTGCCTGAAAAGTACCTCTGTCACTTAATGGAAAGAGACTAATCAAACCACAGCGAGATTCGTATGATGATTTCGGGTCTGAGCAATTGAGTGAATGTAGTGCAAAGCGCACACAAATTTTCTAAACCCTCTCCACTCGATTTACTATATATGGACTGCATGATAAGGTCTCCAAATAAAAGCAGCATAATCTAATTTAGACCGAAGAGTATAATATCTTAAGAGTTTATGGGTCAGTGAAGTGCGATGAGTGACGTCTAACAAAAGCGAGCATAGCAAGTGAATTGGAAAAGGCATAATTTAAGTGCGTGCTAAAATTAAGCGTTGTATCAAAGAAGTCCCTAAATCTTTTATCACATCGGACGAAGCAAGATATGTATAATTAATATGATAAGAGTTGTTATAGGGGTTTTGTAGCTTAGAAAACGTGCTTTTGTGACATTTTTCAATATGAAGAAATAGACGATCCATAAGGCATCAGGAAAACAAATTATTCAACTCGGACTGTAGGAGGGCTGAATTAGTAGAATTTCTTATTTCAGCATACACTTTTTGGAGGTTGGTTCCATATGTAGAAGTCCACGCAAGTGGGTTAAAAATACATATGGTTCAAGCAGCTCACACATTCCGGGAACACCCGATCGGGAGTGAACCAACGTGAGAAGGCGAAGCATCCCACAATAGCTGGTTGTGCGCTGGGTTTGAGACCAGCCACTTAAAAATTCCCCCCAATGCAAAGATTAAAAACGCCTTGGATAAGACCTCCCTATACTGATGACGACCACTGCAAACGAACTAAGGAATACGATTAGAGGACATGCACCTGGAATGTCCGGTCCCTTAATAGGGAAGACGCCTCTGCCCGGCTGGTTGATGTCCTCGTGAGAGTAAAGGCTGACATCACGACCATTCAAGAAATGCAATGGATAGGGCAAGGCAAGAAAACCATAAGACCTTGCGACGTCTACTACAGCCATGTAAAGGAGCGCAAATTCGGAGTCGGATTTGTTGTGGGAGAAAGACTTCATCACCAAGTACTGTCGTTCACTCCGGTGGACGAGCGTCTCGCAACAATCCGCATCAAAGCCCGTTTTTTTAACATATCGCTAATTTGCGCCCACGCCCCGACGGAAGAGAAGGACGATGCGACCAAAGAATTCTTCTATGCGCGCTCACCCCGCCACGACATAAGAATCGTGCCTGGCGACTTCAACGTCAGTTTGGGCATAGAGGGAATTTTTGGACCCATAGTCGGAAAATTCAGCCTGCACAACGAAACATCTGGTAACGCACAGAGGCTGATCTACTTCGCCGGGGCCCGAAACATGGTAGTCTGCAATACCAGATTTCACTAAAAGAAGATTCACCAAGCCACCTGGCAGTTCCTGATCGAAAAACACGAAACCAGATCTATCGTGTTGGGATAGATGGAAAACACGCTTCTAGTGTATTAGATGTACGTACAATCCGAGGAGCCAACATCGACTCGGATCATTACCTTGTTGCAGCCAAACTGCGCACACGCCTCTGTGAAGCAAAAAATGAGCATCTACCTTTGCAAAGAATATTAAACATCGAAAAGCTGCAATCAAACAGACAACCAGAAGATTCGCCACTCGACTCTCACTCTTGCTCTCAGAGAGTACTGCCCAGCAAATCAGCATGCACGAACAATGGAGGGCAAAATACGTCAGTGTGAGGAGTTGGAGATGCTGGCCAATAGGAACAATGCCAATGCCGCGCGCACCGACATACTGCCGGCTGAGCTATTGGCGGGGAGCTGGTAAGGTGCATGCATCAGGTCCTATGCAAAATATGGTCAGATGAAAGCATGGCTGTTGATTGGAATTTAAGTATGCTCTGCCCAATCCATAAGAGGGACGATCCTGCAACCTGTGCCAATTACCACAGGACTAGTCTTTTAAATATCGCCTATTAGGCTCTAGCGAGCGTATTGTGGGAAAGGCTGAGGCCCACCATCAATCTACTGATTGGACCTTATCAGAAAGGAGGTACTTGTATGCCGCTATGTCTGAATTTGGTATCCCCGCAAAAATAATACGGCTATGCAAGATGGCATAGCTCAATACGAGCAACGTCTTCAGAATTGGGGAGGTCCTCTCCGAGCCGTTAGATACTAAACGAGGTTTCAGTCGTGTGACTTTTTTAAGCTGATGTTGGGGAGGATCTAACGAGCCGCAGAACTTAATCGCTCAGGCACAATTTTTTATAAGAGCGTACATTTGTTGGCGTATGCCTATGATAAAAGACATCATCGACCTTAACAACCGCGCTGTTAGTTCTGCCTTCTCCGAACTGGATAAAGAGGCAAGCGAATGGGTCTGGTGGTGAACGAGGACAAAACGAAGTACCTCCTGTCTTCAAACAAACAGTCGGCGCAAGCGCGTATCGGCACCCACGTCACTGTTGACAGTTATAATTTCGAGGTTGTAAAAGACTTCGTTTATTTAGGAACCAGCATTAACACAATAATAATGGAAACCTGGAAATCCAACGTAGAATCTCTCTTGCCAACAAGTGGTACTTTGGACCAAGTAGGCAAATGAGTAGTAAAGTCCTCTCTCGACGAACAAAACTAACACTCTACATGGCTCTCACCATGCCCGTCCTAACGAATGGCGCAGAAGCTTGGGCGAGGACAACGTCCGATGAGGCGACGCTTGGAGTGTTTGGGAGAAAGATTCTGCGCAAGATTTTTGGACCTTTGCACATTGAGTACGGCGAATATCGTAGGTGATGGAACGATGAACTTCATGAGCTTTACGACGACATAGACATAGCACGGCGAATAAAGATCCATCGGATACGTCGGCTAGGCCATGTCGTCCAAATGGATAGAAAGCTCCGGCTCTGAATGTATTTGATGCGGTACTAGCTGGTGGTAGCAGAGGAAGAGTAAGGCCTCCTTTGAATTGGAAAGATCAGGTGGAGAAGGACTTGGCTTCATCGATAAATATTCCTTCAGCCAAGGATTTGTTAGAAATTAGTTTAAGAGGTCGAAACAAAGAACGAAAATTTTTAAACAAAGTTACAGAATGACTGTCTACATCCGAATGAGTGCCCAACTGGCGCCGGTTAGCACGAGAAAGAAACGACTGGTGCGCTTTGTTAAACTCGGCCAAAATCGCGTAAGCGGTTATCGCCCCAATAAGAAGAAGAAGAAGCATACACTTTTAGATCATCAGCATAGAGAAGAAAAGTGCAAAGGATAAACACGAACAAATATCATTAATAAACAAAGCAAATAACAAAGGTGCTAAAATACTACCCTGAGGTACACCGGAGTTGGCGATGAACTGTTTCGACGTTCCCACTGCAGTTGGTTCTACGTCACCGGAACGACCCGGAAATATATCCGGCGAAGGACTGTCACTTCAGCAGCATTCCCCATATATGTATGTATGGGGAATGTTTATGCTGCTACAACAACAACAGCAACATGAACTGTTTCGAAGAAACTCCATCGATAACTACAGTAGTGCATCTCTTTATTAAATACGATCGAATCCGATCAAGGAAAGTTGAATGAATACCATACACAGGCTAATTTAGTACCTAAAATTGTTTGGGAGATTTGATCAAAGGCTTTAGAGAAATCAGGGTATATCGCGTCAGTTTGGAAATCATTCTGGAACCTGCGTGGCAATCTTTAGAAAAAACGGATAAGATAGATAGATCATGCAACTACAAAACATTGCTGCCTAGGACTAATTAGACGTTTAACACTAAAATATAACTTGTATTTGAAAACACAAAAAGTTTATATACATCAGATAGTTTGGAAATTGACCTGTAATTTGCAATATCGCTTTTATCACCGTTTTTTGAAAATTGGAGTGACTGAAGTCAGCTTCCAATCATCGATAAATATTCCTTCAGTCAAGGATTTGTTAAAAATTAGTTTAAGAGGTCGAAACAAAGAGCGAAAATTTTTAAACAAAGTTACAGAATGACTGTCTACATCCGACAGATAAGAGTTTTTAATCTTTAACAATCCCTCAATGACATCATCATCTGATAGAACAAGTGAACCGAGGTCAACTGAAGAAGACAATTTCCTCAAGAAATTATTTCGAATGGCTGCCAAATGTTCTTCCTGAATATCTTCATCAGACACGAAATTAGATGAAACGAAATCGGCAAATAAATTCGCTGCATCATTAACAGGGCAGGCAGTTACGTCCCTATAAAAAATAGAATTAGGAATGCAAGAGGCCTTTCTAATCGATCGCCAAAACTTCTTTGGATTACTTTTTATACTAAGCTTGTGAATGTATTCTTTTACAAAGACTTATTTAAAGTACGGAACTTACTCCTGTGCTTATAAAAATCAAATCTAATAAACGACTCATACTCGTACACTTAGTTAACCCATTAATCTGAGTTAGACGCATGCTCAGTAAATTATCAATAAAATAAGATTCCGTAGGCCTATTGATATTTGATGGCGTTAGATATACGTTATTATCTAAATATAACCAACTCAGATTGCTTAAATTAAAATCCCCTAAGACACATAATTGGTTATTCCTAATAACGTGCTGAAGGGCTAACACATTGTTCACATGTGACTTATATAGCACTCATTACTTAAGGGTGGAATATGGCAAACACAAGTTTTATTGCTCACTGCTCTAATAAGATTATTTTTGATTAGAAAAGTTAAGCTATTAGGCAGTTAATTATTTGGAAAATATTATTTAGCACTATCGACATTTGAATTAATAAAGAAATTAAGTAATGTGGGAAGTAAATGCATAGGATATACGTAAGCTTATTTACATAGATATTTAAGTAAAGAGACTTATGGTTTAAATCAATTTCCTCAGATCCGCTCTAATTAAGTAATCGGCACAACAGTGTGGAGACGTACAGTGACTGACTGCTTATTTTTTTTAATACTTTCTTAGAAAAAAGAGGTTATCTGTAAAGTCGGTTTACTGAAGATAGTTTAACGTGAAAACGTCATAAGAAAATACTGATGGAATGGTTGCATTTTTTAAAAAGAAAGACATTTTTAATTTTATTTGTTTGATATATATTTGGTATGGATATAGAGAAAGAGGCAAATGGAATCGCAATGGAATTGATCAAGTTACATTTACACAAACGTGAACAATTACGAAACATTTATCACATTCAAGAAAGATATGTTCAATTTCGATTGTGCATCAGACGTTAATAAGTCAACAACACTAAGAGGCACCATCATCGATTTGACTTTTTCAAGACACATTAAGCTCGAAACACTCCCTTTCATTTCCTATTTTTCCTATCATCGTCCTATTCCCAACAGAGAAATGGTTCATTACCATGCACACAGGAAGAAGGCATATGCAAATACAAATATATGAATTTTTATACATATGCACGAGGTCGCGTTCCATGGGATTGGGCGACTAAGCAGGGCTCTAAGCTACCGTGGGGGTCGGCAGGTTGCGGATAGCCGGACGGCCTGTAGTAGCAGGTTAGTTGCGAATAAGTTCTAACAAATAAGCAGCCCCCGACAATGAGCGGCAGAAACGGAGGAAGCGGTCTAAAAACTAGCAAATCCGAAGAGGTTCCTGTGACAAAGGCGAAACGACACCGCCTTTAATAAAATAAGTGTCACCCCTCATCATGCAAAGGCATGGTGAAAAATACAAAAATCCAGAAGCTACTGACTCATATTGGGCGGCTCCCTGGTCAGCGTCTGTCCTCCATGTTAGGGGCGGCTGTTAATTTAATACGATCTACATTAAGACCGAGCCCAGTAAGGTCTTAATCATGGAATACTGGAATACGTTAGGACATACCGCCACGAGCTGACGACTGTATTATTCTGTTTCCCTAGTAAGCGGAGTGATATCTAGCTGAAACGGCATTCAGGCTAATAATCCAGTTGCCCCCGCCCCGTTAAAATGATGGCAAGTCTCTAAGAACGCTCCATATCCTGTCGCCATTAAGTGTCGGCGTAGGTCTAGATGTAACATTCCTAGTTAACACTGATTCGGCTCTGAACTTAAGCTCTCATAAGGAGCTTTTGTCAACCCTCGCATGGCCTCCCTGCTCGCAAAGATAACCATGGAATCATTTACAAGTGACTACGCATCAGGATATGGATAACGACTTATGAGTTGGGGCCCAACAAATTAGAAATGTCTTCAAACCAAAACCAAACACAAACCACGGAAGGAAGTGAAGTGGTAACAAAAATAACATCAGAGGTAACAACAACCATTGCAAACGGCAATAACGGCAGCGGTGAATTGCTCAAAAACCCGTTCCAACGGAGCTCAAGGTTGGCGTATTCACCACCAGGCACGGAAAGAACCAGGTCGGCATCACCGTGCATGCAGCACTTTGGCTTCATGAAAGCGATGACGGCCGAAGAAATATATCGAGCCATCGGCGATAAGGTCAAAGAACTAGCCGAAATGATGGAGCTTCCGAAGAGGAACATAAACCAGCCAATGCGAGATTTGGTCACGTACATAACGGACCTACACAAGAAACTGGAGGGATCTATCCTAACTCCGGAAAACCTGGCGATAAGAGGGGAGCATAGTGAACCATCTACTGTCAAAGATGGATGTACCCAAACTTCACCTCTTATTAAGCGTATAGATTCTACGCCAAAAAGGGCTATCGAAAACGCCGCTGCAAGGAAAAGTCCTGCTAAAAAAAACAAAAATAACCGCGTTGAAGCTTTGAGAACAGAGCATGTTGCAACCGGAAAATGGGAGATGGTTAAATCAAAGAAAACGCGGAAGGATTTAACGCAAAATACACCCAAAGCAGATGAAAAGACAGAAAGAAACGAGGCAAGGAAAATTCGAAAACGGCAGAGGCCACCGCGAAAGGATGCCATAGTAGTAAAAAGCGTTGGCAGCATATCATATGCGGAAATCCTGAAGCGGGTTAAGTCAGAGTCAAACCTAAAGGAGCTGAATAATGACATTCAAGGGGTCAAAAAAACTGCCAAAGGGGAGTTACTTTTGGTGCTGGCAAAACCATCTGACCCAAACACCCTGAAAATCCATAAAGCTGTTAAGGCGGCTTTAGGAGAAGCGGTAGAAGTCAGGGCTCTAACGGAGCTGCGGCAATTGGAAATCCGAGACCTTGATGAAATCACCACAAAAGAAGAAGTACATGAGGTGATAACAAAACAGTTCAAGGAACTTGACGTACCTGCCTCAGCGATTCTGGGCCTACGAAAAGCATACGGAGGCACACAAACAGCGACACTAAGAGTAACGCCGGAGACCGCTACCAAGCTGCTTGAAGCAAACAAAATTCGAATAGGCCTTGTAATTTGTCGCATACGAGAGAAAATAGTACCAAAAAGATGCTTCAAATGCATGGAATATGGGCATGTGGCAGGAAGTTGCAAAAGCCCAGCTGACTACACTAGCGTCTGCTTTAAATGTGGCAACAAAGATCATCAGGCCAAAAATTGCACACAAGCAGCAAACTGCATAATATGCAAGAAGAAAAATGCAAGTGACACCGGACACGCGATGACCAGCAGTAAGTGCCCAGAATACCAGAGAGCTCTGAAAGAAATACGACAGAAATGAAGATCTTACAACTAAACCTTAACCACTGCGAAAGCGCGCAAGACCTACTCACGCAGTCTATACGGGAACACAAAATAGACGTTGCTGTACTCAGTGAACCCTATAAACACCTAGAAGGCAATGGCTGGGCCTCTGATATTACTGGCAAGTCGTCAATCTGGAACTGTGGGACAAATAGCTCCCGACTTATGAGCGTGAAGGCAGCTCGCGGATTTGTACGAGCGCATATTGGGAAAACATACGTCTATAGCTGCTACCTACCACCCAGCTTAACTCTGACAGAAGCTACCAGCATCCTAGAGAATCTCGCCCAAGATATTAAAGACCATAGACCTGTGGTCGTAGCTGGTGATTTCAACGCATGGGCTGTGAACTGGGGATGCCCGCGAACATAGTCCTTATGAACACAGGGAACCAGCAGACATTCCAAAAGGCAGGAACGGGATCGATAATAGACCTTACCTTCATGAGTCCCAACCTTGCTCGCTCGACGAAATGGTTTGTTAGCCAACATTATACCCGGAGTGACCATCTCGCGATAATCTGCGAAATAAAGAAACATGACGAATCAAAGGTGCCATATACATATGACGCGAGATACAGGGTCGACTCAATGGAGGCTGAAGTAATCGAAGTCATGCTGGCAGATGTAACACTCACTGGTGATGCAACTGAGAAGGCTACACAAACTATGAAGCACCTAACAAAAACATGCGACGCAGCCATGTCTAAAACAAGGCCTAACAGGCATAATAGTGAACCCGTTTACTGGTGGACAGCGGAGATTGCGGAATTGCGTAGCGAGTGCAACAGAGCAAGGCGAGTTTATCAACGTTCTAGGGGCACGCACAGTTTCCAAGGGAACCAGCTTCAGTATAAGCAAAAAAGGAAGGCCCTGAAAAAGGCAATTAAAGGGAGTAAACGACAATGTTTCCTCCAACTATGTGACGAAGTCGATAGTAACCCTTGGGGACTCGGGTATAGGCTAGTCATGAAAAAACTGAAAGTTTTCAAGCCACTCCCAACAACGTGCCCGGCCACACTGCGTAATGTAGTTGAAACATTGTTCCCAGTACAAGATGCTCTCCGAGCCTATGATTTGGAAAAATGTTGTGAGGGGGACCAAAATATGCAGTTGACAGACAAAGATGAGCTCCTGATGATCACTAAACGGATCAAAAACAATAAAGCTCCTGGCCCAGACGGAGTCCCCAACGAGGCACTAAAAGTGGCAATTCGAAGCCATACCGACATTTTTGTAGATCTCTACAATACATGTCTAAAAGAAGGCACATTTCCAACTCAGTGGAAGTTACAGAAACTGGTGCTGATTCCAAAAGGATCTAAACCAGCAGAAGATCCTACAGGCTACCGCCCCTTTGCATGCTCGACACCGCAGGTAAAATTCTAGAACGGTTGATCGCTAATCGTCTGGAGGCCGCCATTGATGACGCAGGCGGTCTATCATCCTCGCAATTCGGATTCCGTAAGGCTCGCTCAACCACAGATGCTGTAGTTGCGGTTAAAAGCATTGCGCAGAAGGCAATCGAAGGAACTCGGTGGTTATACGGTAGCAAGGAATACTGCCTAATGGCAACGCTAGACGTAAAGAATGCCTTCAATACCGCGAACTGGAACCAGATTCTGATGGCGCTTGATTGCTTCAAGGTTCCAACGTATATACGAAAGATTATACTCAGTTATTTCACTGGCAGAACCCTTCGCTATAATACCGATGCGGGTGTTAGGGAATATAAAATAACTGGCGGAGTTCCACAAGGCTCAGTCCTAGGCCCCTTGCTGTGGAATATTATGTATGACGGAGTCTTACGTCTCAGTTTACCCCCAGGGTCCAAAATTATAGGGTTTGCTGACGATATCGCTGTTGTGGTCGTAGCTAAAGTACTACAGCAAGCAGAAGCAACCTGCAACCAGGCTGTAGGCGTGGTAAAAGAATGGCTGCGCAAGAATGGTCTAACTCTTGCGGATCATAAGACGGAAGCAGTGCTCATTAGCAGCAGGAAGAAGGTGGAGTCGGCAAATATAATGGTGGGCGAAAATACCATAGGATCGAAACCGTTCATTAAATACCTGGGCGTATTAATCGACCATAGGCTGAACTTCAGAGATCACCTATCATACGCAAGCAGCAAAGCGGCAGAGGCAGTAACAGCACTGACGCGCATAATGATGAACACTAGAGGCCCTAGGCAAAACCGTAGGAGACTACTTAATACCGTGGTCTCATCGATTTTGCTGTATGCAGCTCCAGCATGGGCGGAAGCAACTAATTGCAGCTCATATGTGAGTTGTATGAAATCAGTGTATCGACTGAGTGCCCTCAGAGTGTGCTGCGCGTTTCGAACGGTATCAGAAGACACCATTATGGTTATTGCAGGACTACTCCCAATAAATTTAATGGCAAAAGAGTACGCTGAAGTTTACCAAAACAAAGCTACTTCAGAACGACAGACAATACGCAAGGAAGCAAGCGAGCGTAGCTTGCGTTCATGGCAGGGAAGTTGGAGTTCGTCCCTGAACGGACGCTGGACGTACCGTCTGATTCCCTTAATAGCCAAATGGGTTAGCCGTAAGCATGGACAGTTAGACTATCATCTGACCCAAATACTGACGGGACATGGGTGCTTTAAATCCTATCTATATAGGTTTAAGCACGAAGACGACCCGTACTGTTCTCATTGTGCACCAGCTGTAGAAGACGCAGAACATGTTTTCTTTGTCTGTCCGCGTTTTGTGCTCGAAAGGGAGGAATTAAGCACTAGGGTGGGGAAGCCAATTTCGGCTGATAACCTAGTCGATATTATGTTAGAGTCAGAAGAACATTGGTCCGCTGTATGTAATATGGCAAAAATAGTAATCTCCAAACTGCGTCGCGCTGAACAACAGCGCAGATCTTCATGAAGAGGCAATAGGCCGTTCCCCTTCCCGTCAAGTGATACCTGACGGTTGACGTCGCTGAACAACACAGCGCAAATTTTCAAGAATTGGCAATAGGCCGCTCCCCCTCCCGCGAAGTCATGCCTAACGGTTGTCCCGCGGTGGGAGGGAAACGGAGCTGGGGTGGGTTTTTAGTGGGTGAGTCGAAAGGCAAGTCCCACACTTTTCGGCTTTCAATGCTTGGTGCCACCTCCATAAAAAAAAAAAAAAAAAAAAAAAAAAATATATATACCTATATATGCTCAATCAAGTAGGAGAGCCAGATGTCGAACGTTGCCGAACGCGGGGGCCGATTGTGCCTATTTGTCGTTCGTACCGCGCTCTCACTTGCAGTTTAAGCAAGGTACATTAGCTTGCGTACAGAATAGATTCCTACATTTGATATGTCCATATGATTTGTATGCATCTTTACACATATATATGTTCTTTTTGTTTGAAAATTGCCCGAAATTGTAAGTATATATGCATGTTTATATGTATTGGCATAGGACATATATTTTTAGACTATGAAAATTGCACCAAAGTATATGTATGTATGTATGCATGTTTATATACATACTATATTAGTATACAACATATCTTATAAGGTGTGTGGTAAATATTACCATACATTTTTTCCTTCATATATAATAATAAATTAATAATAAACACATTAAAACAACAGGTATTATTAACAACTTGTCGTCACTAATTATAAATTCGGTACGGATGATAGAATTGGTTTTATTTTAAATTCTTCAAGTAAATCAAATTAATAATCCTCATAGCGAAATGGTTCATTACCATGCACACAGGAAGAAGGCATATGCAATTACAAATAAATGAATTTATAAAAAATATGCGCATATACATACATATATATATGCTCACTCAAGTAGGGATAGAGCCAGATGTCGAACGTTGCCGAATGCGAGGGCCGATTGTGCTCTTTGTCGTTCGTTCCGAGCTCTCGCTTGCGGTTCAAGCAAGGAAACGATGCACGAGCAAGATAACGACACATGAGCAAGAAACCGAGGCATTATTTTGTGCATGCAGCCGGCTACATCGAATTATGAGACGTTATCACGTCAAAAGAAAACGATTCGGTGTTTATCAAATTTAATAAAAAAAATGTATCCGATTTGTAATGAGATATATATTCGTATGTACTGTTTACCACAGCAGAAAGAACAATAACAAAAACAAAACTTGCTGAAAAAATATAGAAACAAATAGTTTTCTCATCAAAATATGCTCACAGCTTAAACGATGCAGTGTATTTTATATCTTCTCTGAGAACGCAATAACGGTGAAATGTATTTTTGACGAGATAACGTCTTATAATTCGATTTACCCGGCTGCACGCATGAAAAAATGTGTCGTTATCTTGTTCATGCGTCGTTACCTTGCTTGAACTGAAAGCGAGAGATCGGAACGAACGACAAAGAGCACAATCGGCCCTCGCATTCGGCAACGTTCGATATCTGGCTCTCTCCTACTTGAGTGAGCATATATATGTATGTATATGTGCATATGTATATAAATTCACATATTTGTATTTGCATATGCCTTCTTCCTGTTGCATGCTAATGAACCATTTCTCTGTTGAGAATAGGACGAGGATAGGAAAAGTCAAATCGATGATGGTGCGTCTTAGTGTTGTTGACTTATTAACGTCTAATGCACAATCGAAATTGAACATATCTTTCATGAATTTCATAAATGTTTCGTAATTTTTCACGTTTGTGTAAATGTAATTTGACCTATTCCATTGCGATTCTATTTACCTCCTTCTCTATATCCATACAAAATATCTATCAAAGAAATAAAAATAAAATTTTCTTTTGAAAATTGCAACCATTACATCAGTATTTTCTTATGACGTTTTCACGCTAAACTATGAGTAAACCGACTTTACAGACAACCTCTTTTTTTCAGTTTAGCTTAGCGTCTTAAGTCATTCTCAAAAAATTTTTGTTCCTTAGTTTTTGTGTAACAAGCGGTACAGGTGGCACTTGTTTTTTTTTTTCTAGGACATGAGCAATAACAACATCCGTATTATCCACAGACGGCAATTTTTCAGGTGTGTTGCGGGGTGGGGGTGGGGAGCGAATAGAGTTTCGCCGCACTTTTGTACAAATTGCGCAGAAAATTCACGATCCGACTTAACAAAAAAGTCTGCATCGGCTTCTGACAATTTAACACATTTTAAATGGAATAGCTCTTTGCATTTGGTACACTGAATTTTCGGGTGACCACGGTCAACTTTTTGCTTGCATTTACAAGCGTGTTAAGTGTGTACAAGTAAAAATTAAATGTTATCGTTTACAATCGCACTGAATAAAAATAACACACCGAAAATGAACTAAGCGTAGGCACACCTGAACAGCTTGACAGCATAAGCGTCATTTAATTTTCATTTATTTAAGTCTATGATTAGAAGACCCTAACAGACTAGACTAGTTGCCTTAAAGTAAGACTTACAAGTATATGGTAGAACAAAAGAGAGTTATTATGAAAAGCGGAGCGCAGTTCACGAATAGAAAAGTTGAAGTTGATCTGTTGAAGAATTTCGGGACAATCAACAGAACCACAAATAACATCAAACACAAAAATCAAAGACTGAAGATTACGTTTATGGGCAAGGGACGCCAGCTTTATTAACATACACCGAGCACTGCAGGGTGGTAGTGGATCAGAGAAATGAATAGGTTGCAGAGCGTAACGAATAAAGAAGCATATTCGAGCTTAGAACAAAGTAGGAAGTTATATAAAATTTTCCTAGTATATGGGTCTTTAAAATCCCTTGCATAGCTAGAAATGCTAAATATTGCCTTCGGCAATATCTGACTAACACGATTTACGGCTGTAAACCGGAGTCAAATGTCACGCCTAAATCAGAAAACTCTTTAACTTTAGACAGAACAACATTTGATAGAGTTTAAGAGGGTGGAATAACATTCAGAGTTTTTGCAAAGGTGATATGAAAACATTTCGTTATACATACTAAGTGAAAGCTCAGTTTGGATAGCCCAAGTGACAAGGTAGTTTAAAGCATACTGTACTAAAAAACATCCGGTTGGTAAGTTACTTTACTAAACACTTTTAGATCATCAGCATATAGTTAAAACTTACAGTAGTTAAAACAGACCCCAATGTCATTAATAAAAATGGAAAATAAAATAGGATCAAGAATAGTCCCTTCTGGGACACACGAGGAGGTAAGGGAAGTGTAGGATTTAGGGTTTCCAATTTGTACAAACGATTTTCCTTGGAAAGATTAGATTTTCAACCATGAAATGAGGGTAGATTGAAAGCCCAACCGTACAAGTTTCCGCGATAAGATATTGTGCGAAACAATGCCAAAGGCTTCTGAAAAGTTTGTGTATATAGTCTCGACTTGACAACTATTCATAAGTGCAGAGATACGGTATAGGGAAAATAATACCAGATTAGTAACTGGGGAGATAAAACCATGCTGCCGCGGGTTATTAAATTTTTCATAGTAAAGAGCAATTAATTGTTGACTCACTTTTTGAAGATTTAGATAGTTTCGAAATAGGTCTGTAATATCTAATATCGTTTCTATTTCCAGACTTATGGATTGTTGTGATAGACGCAAGTTTTCAACGGTCAAAAAAATTAATTAAAATAATTAGTTATTAAACTGATCTTGGATGAGCAAGGATTTTTTTGTGATGGAGTTTAAAGATCTTTCATTATCACAAAAAAGGTTTATATGTGTTTGAAATACATATATATATCATTGTTCGTATTAATGGTTCTTAACCTAGAGGGAATGGGCTGACCTTCAGCGAATTTTGAAAAACAAGTTAAGCAATGTTTATTGGCGTCCTTCCAATTTCAGGGTTTAGCGGGTGGCGCTGATATTTCGCTTTTTGGAACTAAATATCATTTCTTTTAACAATTTCCGCATGTTTGGAAAATAATCGTCTCTTAACTCTTAGAAGCGCAACAACTTATTTTATAGTGCAAGTTAGTTTTTTACAGAAAACCATTAAGTAAAAAACAAATGTTTTGAAGTTTTTTGATATTTTGAACGACTCCATTTATTTTAAGAAAAAATGTTATGTTGCACATAAGCAACAAACGATGTATTGTAAAAAAAGTAGTTACAACAAATTACAACAGAGTTAATTTAAATGAAAATTGTTAAAGCAACTGTTTGTTTTGTTGCAACAGGCGCCGCGAAGGTTTAAGACTTGCGTCATATTTATGCTCTGCATAAAGAATTTCATTTTAATCATCTTCGCTAAAGATGCCAGTTACCACTTTTTTTGTATGTACGAATTTGACAGATGTTAAATTAGTTTTAATTCTGTTTTGAATTTTCCCTTATACAGTTAGGTGACATAGCAACCCTTTAATTGATCAGAAACATTGTCTATATTTTGAAAAATGATATAGAACCTGATTTGTGACTGGAACAGAGTTTTTGTAGTTTTTGAATTTGTATTTAAATTTCGAAAACAATCTGAAATTGATTGTAGAAATTACTTCTGTAGACGATTCTACACTATGGACAGTCTCCACGTCTGAATAATACATGGCTTTAACATAGGTTTTAAATTAGTTATGTTATGCTCGATAACGCGTTAGCAACAATGTTTTCTACCTTGTAATAAAACTTTGGGGAAAAACTTTTCCAAGAAAGCTGTCCACCACTTCAATTTCGCAATGGAATTTTTGTCCGATATTGAAAAGATGATATTATGATATTAATATTGTTTACCCCATATATATATTATAGTTTCCAAGTTTCTGAAGGACGTAGACAATGGCTAGAAGTTCTCGCTCATTTGTTGCATAGTTTTCTCTTGTTTTCGACAAGGTACGCGATATCATAGTGATGGGTCTGCCTCCTTATGAAAGGGCTGCACCCAAGCTGTAAGGTGACGCATCTGGGCTCAGGTTGACAAATTTTTCTTAGTCAGGATAAAGAAGGAGAATGTCTTCTGTAAACAGAATATCCCTGATTTTTTGGAACGATTCATGACCTTCGTCGCCAAATGTGATTTCTTTCGACCTGTTAGTGCCAATTGTTCCATTTTCGAACCGTAGACATTTTGTGAGGTATTTGGCCATCAAAGCATATTTTTTAATAAATCGCTTATAGTGGCTAAACAAGCAGAAAAAGGAACGGAATACGGGAAGTGTTTTCGAAACATCGTAGATGCTTTCCATTTCAATTCAACCGGGCTATTCGGGTCATGTTCTTCGATTTCGATGTAACTCAAATATGTTGCTCTCTGGTCAAAATAATGAGACACGTATTTCTTTGTTCGCCCGAAAAAAATTTTTTTCAAGAGTTATCGGCAATTTTGTTTTTCGGCTCAAAATCGATTTTTTTTAATTATATAAGAAACATTTTTTTTTAAATGCCCATAACTTAGTCAAATATGAACCGATTTTAATAATTCTGGGTTCAAAATGATCGTAATTACTTACACGACCGACTTCATTTAGAAACAATTGCAAAAAAGTAGTTGAAAATTTTTTATTTAGCAAAAAAGAAATAAAATTGAAATTTTTTCGAAATTCAATATTTCAAAAAGTGTATTTTTTTTTTTATAACTTTATCCAAATCAAGAGGACACCTCAAACTTGAATTAAGCTGAATGCCTAGTAGCTAAAATGAGTTGTTTTTGAGTAATGAATTTTTGAGTAAAAACCCTGTTTCGCACTTCTTGTTTTTTGCAAAATAAAACATTTTCAACTACTTTTTTGCAATTGTTTCTGCATGAAGTCGCTCGTGTAAGTAATTACGATTATTTTGAACCCAGAATCATTCAAATCGGCTTGTTTTTGAATAAGTTATGAGAAATTAAAATAAATTTTCTTATATAGATTCTTTCCATTTCAATTCAAAAGAGCTATTCGGGACATGCTCTTCGATTTCGATGTTACTCAAATATGTTGCTCTCTGGTCAAAATAATGAGACACGTATTTTTTTGTTCGCCCGAAAAATTTTTTTTCAAGCTTTATCGGCAATTTTGTTTCTCGGCTCAAAATCGATTTTTTTTTAATAATATAGGAACATTTTTTTTTAAATGCTCATAACTTAGTCAAAAATGAACCGATTTTAATAATTTTGGGTTCAAAATGATCGCCATTCCTTACACGAGCGATTTCATGTAGAAACAATTGCAAAAAAAAAGTAGAAGATTTTTTATTTTGCAAAAAACAAAAAGTGCGAAACAGGTTTTTTACTCAAAAAATCATTACTCAAAAACAACTCATTTTAGCTACTAGGCATTCAGCTTAATTCAAGTTTGAGGTGTCCTCTTGATTTGGAAAAAGTTATAAAAAAAAAAATACACGTTTTGAAATATTGAATTTCGAAAAAATTTCAATTTTTTTCTTTTTTGCTAAATAAAAAATTTTCAACTACTTTTTTGCAATTGTTGTTTTTGCATGAAGTCGCTCGTGTAAGTAATTACGATCATTTTGAACCCAGAATTATTAAAATCGGTTCATATTTGACTAAGTTATGGGCATTTAAAAAAAATTGTTTCTTATATAATTAAAAAAAAATCGAGTTTGAGCCGAAAAACAAAATTGCCGATAACTCTTGAAAAAAAAAATTTTCGGGCGAACAAAAAAATACGTGTCTCATTATTTTGACCAGAAAGCAACATATTTAAGTTTCATCGAAATCGAAGAACATGACCCGAATAGCCCGGTTGAATTGAAATGGAAAGCATCCGTAGTTGATTATATCCTTTACCTTATTCTTTTATGTTCTGATACAATCTTTTGAAACAACAAATCCCAGGTATTTAACTTCGGATTTAAAGAACGAGACCCTCATATAAGCTGAATACAATTTTTCAAGCACTCGGTTGACTCTCTGTGAGTTTCCGGCTTGCTTATATACATACACACATACTTAATTCTAAAGGTTCTAATTCTAATTTGGTCCCCTTTAATCACCTGATGTTCAAGGTTGCGGGAATGCAATGCAGGGGCGGATCAAAGGATGCGGTCAAAAAGGGCGCATATAATATGACCAAACATCCCGGGCCCGTTGAAATGTATTTCAAGCAGGTAGTACAGCTATTTTATGAACTGGTCGGCGTAAGATTCCTCTTGAAGTTTTAACATCGACGACTCTAATGCGATTATCACTGCCAGCAATGCACTTAATGATACGTCCCATAGTCCATCGCTGTGGAGGTGCGTTCTCGTCTTGGATAATCACTAGCAATCCTTCGAATACATTGGTATTAACACTCGTCCATTTGGTCCGTGCTTGCAAGCTGTTTATATATTCATGTGACCATCTTCGCCAAAACGACTGTTTGATCGCAACAGTGCGAGCCCATTTGCTAATATGATCCATGTTGGTGCACATTTCCTCTCGCTCTGGGATTGCTTTAAGAGAGCTACCTAATAAAAAATGTCCTGGAGTCAGTGCTTCAATGTCGTTCGGGTCTGATGACAAAGGTGAAATTGGCCGTGAAATTAGTATCGCTTCGATAGAAATCATAACTGCGTTCAGTTCCTCAAAGGTAAGGCGACCATTCGCCATACTGCGGTTCAAAAGACCCTTTGCTGACTTCACAGCGGCCTTCCATAGGCCTCCAAAATGCGGAGCCCTAGGGGGAATAAAGTGGAAATTTATAAACTGATTAGTACAATAATTTATAATTGACTCTCGATGTTTTTGATGAAATAAAAACATCTTCAACTCTTGAAGTTTTCTGCTGGCACCTACAAAATTAGTCGCGTTATCGCAGTATATATCAGTTGGTAATCCTCGCCTGCCGATCATGCGCTTCAGTGCGGCCAGAAATGCATCTGTTGACAAGTCAGATACTATTTCTATGTGCACTGCCTTCGTTGAGAAGCACACAAATATGGCTTTATAAGTTTTGTATGGTCCTTTGCCTCGAATGCGCAGGTATGTTTCAATTGGTCCGCAAAAGTCTATACCACACCGTGCGAACGGTCTTGATGGCGTAAGACGTGATACAGGAAGGTTGCCCATCGTCTGCTGAAATAATTTCGGCTTATATCTTACACAATGTATGCAAGATCTCACAATGCGACGCGCCACATCTCTTGCATTTATGACCCAGAATTGAAGACGTAGTAATGCCACCAGTGCTTTAGCACCTGCATGGTAATGAGTGATGTGTAAATGTCGAATATAGAGCTCCACGAAGTGGCATTTTCCTGGCAATAAGATAGGGTGTTTCTGAAAATCTGCCAAATCTGCTAGCTCAAGACACCCACCCACTATTAGTAGACGAAAGCCACCTTGAATCTGCAGAAACGGGTTGAGAAATTTAAGTGGCCCAGATATTGTTTTGTTTTGGTTGATCAGCCGTATTTCGTCAGCGAAGTGCTGTTGTTGCACATTCTAAACAATGCACCACAGCGCTTGCTTCAAATCTTGAGGCGATAGAGTTCCTTTGTCTAGGTGAGTTTCAAGCGGCCTGCTTGTTAATTGATGAAAACGAAATAGCCAGGCTACAACTCGTAAGCAATGATTGTATGTACTGTTTCTCTCAAGCACCTTCAAAATGTAGTTTTCTTCTATGACTGCTTTAAAAGCTGACTTACGTTATTCCCGAGAAACTTCTTCCATATCGAGTTGGCCACATTGATTGCTGGGCCAGTTTTCGGGTTCAAGTTGTAAGAATGATGGTCCTGAAAACCAAATTGAACTGCTTAGTTCAAGTGCAGTACAACCTCGTGACACGATATCAGCCGGGTTGCACTTTGTTGGGACATGCCGCCAACTTACATCTGCTGTGAGATCTTGAATCTCTGACACTCGATTACCGACGAATGTTGATAGGGTAGCTGAGTGCAGTTCAAGCCAATGTAGCACAATTTGTGAATCAGTCCACCGAAACACAGTGGTGTTGGCGTTGAATAGAGGTTTTATTTTTGCTAGTAGACGTGCCAACAGCAAGGCGCCACACAACTCGAGTTTAGGTAATGATTGCTTCTTAATTGGAGCTACACGCGACTTGGCAGTCAAAAGGGTGACAGTTGGTTTGCCTTCTGTTGATTTCGAGCGAAGATAAATAGCACAGCCATAGGCTCGAATGAACGAGTCACAAAACCCATGAATTTGTAAAGAGTTGTGATTTTTTGATCCAGAATACCTTGGAACTGAGAGCGTACTCAGATGAGCTATGTCCTTGAGAGATCGTTCCCATGCCGTTTGTAGGTTCTGCGGCACCGACTCGTCCCAATTCAGCTTCAAAAGCCATATTTCTTGTAATATGATCTTTGCAGTAATAATAATCGGAGCGAGAAGTCCCAAAGGATCGAAAAGCGCTGATGCAATAGATAAGATTGATCTCTTAGTTCCACGTCCATTCACAGGTTGTTTCGACTGAAAAGAAAATAAGAAAATATCTCGTATTTGGTCCCATTTTATACCTAAAGTGCTCGTTGTAAAACTTTCGTCGATGTTTAAATCTTTCATGCTGTCATCTTCTCGAAATTTATGGTGGTTTGAATGCCACTTCGCCAAGGGGAAACAACCACGCCTTAGTATCTCCGTGACTTCGTATTTGATTCGCGATAGCTCTGCCAGGGTATCGGCACCGCATAAAAGATCATCAACGTAGAATGACGTTTTAATTGTGCTGGCACCGAGATAAGGAGCGGACGCCGTACCATATGTTACCGTGTTTAACTGGTAAGTGCGTATTTCATCGTGGAGCGTACTTCTCCATAAGATGTATTAGAATTTGCGATCGTTTTTATCCACCAAAATTTATCTATACATCTTTACGATATCAGCAGTAAGTGCGTAACGATATAATCGAAACCGTAGTAGCAAGATGTATAGATCGTTCTGCAGAGTAGGCCCCACAGCAAGAATATCGTTGAGTGATCTTTGGGTTGTACTCTTGCAGAAGGCGTCGAATACTACCCTGAGCTTAGTTGTTGTGCTAGTTGGCTTCAGGACATAATGATGAGGCACATAGTAATGTGGATTATCGAAATCCACCTTTTTACCGATGCTCATATGCCCAAGGCGGGAATACTCTTCCATAAATGCGATGTATCGTTGGTGAAGGTCAGGACAGCGCGTTATACGCCGCTCCTGAGCAATAAATCTTCGAAGTGCAGTTGCGTACGACTGGCCAAGACAATGAGGGGCCTCTTTAAACGGTAGCTTGACAACAGCTCTCCCCTCGATGTTTCTCTGCACGGTTTGCATGTAACTTTGTTCACAATTCCTTTGCTCAGTGGTCCACATGTCCGCCTTTGATGGTTCATCCAGCTTCCAGAGGCGTTGCAAATTGGCATCCACTGATTCCTCAACCGAATGTAGGCAAATTGGTGATGAATTTTCTGTAGGTCGTTGATATCGGCCAGAGACGACCCAACCTAATAAAGTCTTCTGTAGTGACGGTAGCCCAGGTGCTAACTTTATTTGCCCAATAGACAGAATGTCAAAAAAGATTTCTGTGCCGATGAGTAGGTCTACACGTGTTGGCTTGAAGAAATTCTCGTCGGCAAGTTCAATGTTAGCCGGCAAGTTCCAAGATGTGATATTAAATTCAGCCTCTGGCTGATAAGCGATTTGCGAGGTAACATGGAACGATAATGGTGTCTCATAGTCACACATTCGAGATTTGACAGTGGCTGATGTCTTGTGTTTAATGTTTGTTACCGAGTCCCCAATGCTCTGGATTTCAATGTGGTGCCTTTCTCTTGGGAGGCGCAATTTTCGGGAAAACTCCTCGGTAATAAAATTTACTTGGGAGCAGGAGTCGAGTAGCGCTCTACCCAACTGAAAACAGCCAGATGCATCTCGGATGAGTACCACTGCAGTTGCTAGTATGACTTGGTCTTGTGGCGATTTTTCTTGATGTGTGTGCGCAGCTGCAGTACTTACAGGTTGCGTTGGTTGCTCAAGTGATGATGTAGAAAACGGTGCTGACTGCATTTTGTTTGAAGTAGGAGCACGATGAAGTAGACTGTGATGAGAACGAGCACAATGTTTACATCTGAATGCGGACGAGCAATGTGCTAGGTGGTGTTTATTAGACAAACAATTTAGGCACAGACCTAACCTCTTAACCTCTTTGAAGCGGTCAGCAATCTCCATTTGCTTGAAGCGAGAGCAACTGCCAATCAAGTGGTCTGAATTAGAGCATAATGCGCAAGAGCGATTTGTACATGAAAACGAATAGCCCTTACGTGGCGGCTTATTCCTGTTTTCCTGTTTGTAGCTGGATTTTCCAGAATCACCAAACGAGAGGGAGCCCGATGCTGACTCTAAAAACTGACAGCGTCATGTTTTTATCAGAGCCGATTGACAACAGGGAACTATAAAGTGCAGACACGATGTCGACCAAACTTTGTAACTGAGAAGCCCCACCTTTTGCAGCAGAAGGCAGCTCGAATAACGACTTGATGGTTTCCATGAAGATGAGCGTGCTATTGTCGTAACGGGACTTTAATCTGTCTGATGCCTTTGAGTAGTTCTCGCTGGTGATTTGGAACGCCTTCACAGTCTCCAAGGCCTGCCCTTGTAAACAATTGAGGAGATGGTTGAACTTCTCAATATTAGACAGCGATGATTCATTTCCGATGACGTACATGAATGATGCGATGAAATTTTTATATTCTGAGTACCTTCCACAGAATACGGGTAGCCTTAATGCTGGTATTTTTGAATGCGAGACAGGAATTGCTGCTGTTGATTCACGAAACGTTGAATTGTGTTCATCTTCACCGAGCTGCATTTGGATGTTTGAACGGATGGTGACGTAGAGGCCTTCAAGGTCACCCCGACCATTGTCATCTGGATTGAGCTTCTCGATTTGCGTTTGATAGCCCAACCCCTGCTTAAAAAAGGAATCTAAAATTCCGAGTCGACACTTGAGTTCAATGGGTGAAAGTATTTTCCCAGTTTTACTTTCGCTTGTCTCCACTATTGTCCTTATGCGGGACATGTTTTTCCGGGTTAGTAAGCGCTGCTGCTTGACTTCTTCCAGCGACATGATTCACCAAACAAATTTTGCGAAAAGGTATAGATGTGTGATTTGCGAAATGACAAGATGATGAAAATGGTGAGCCGAAAATTATTTGGTGGTTGATGAATCACTGCAGTAAAACTTAAGTTTTATGCCAAACAGCAGAAGTTGGCAATAATCCACGGTTGCGAAAAAATGTAATTGCTGAATTTATTCCGTTATCAGCGATTGCCACTAAAAATTAAGACACACTATATGTATGCCCCACGTTGGGCGCCAGAAAATGTACAGACAAACTCGTTTGTTTGTCCGGCGGCAATGCTGAGAAAAACGTTATAAATTCAATGAACTCCAAAAGTATACTGTTTTATTTTGCATGTAGGCTTGCTTATATACATACACACATACTTAATTTTAAGGTTCTAATTATAATTTGGTCCCCTTTAATCACCTGATGTTCAAGGTTGCGGGAATGCAATGCAGGGGCGGATCAAAGGATGCGGTCAAAAAGGGCGCATATAATATGACCAAACAGTAATCATTAGAAAAGTTTCTAATGTAGTCCATATATGCGTGAGTAGTATGTAATTCTTGAGCTTGAGGACGGTTCCATTTTTAGTGTAATAAATTTAAGATATATAACACGAAGTTTTAAAATTTTTTAAATTTTTAACACATTTTTTTTAACATTTTCAACATTTGTAACACAAATTTTTAACATTTTCAAAATTATTAAAATATAATCATTTGTAAAACACAGTCTCTCTTGAACTTCTGTGCAGTACACTCGTGTATGCTTGATCATAAATTGGCATATTAACTGTTTTTCTGAGAAACTATTTCCGGATTATAACTGTGAAAATACTTTTTTATAGTTCTGTGGAAATAATAATATAGGGTTTCCCAAACAGAGGTGCTATTTTGATATTCAAAGAAAAAAGATCATTTTTAATATATAATATTATAAATAACCGAATGTTTATTTCATTACAAAGAGAAAGGTATGCCGTTAATAGTGGAAAATAGCATCAGGAACATTACCACCACGACCCCGCTTACAGGACAATATCCTTTACATGAAAGTTTTCATAACTGAATGGCAAAGTGGCTGCCCTATGTCCTCGATAGCCTTACGAACTCCATCTTTGAGGTTTTGAATAGACCCTGAGCTGTTGGCGTAGACCTTCTCTTTCACGTGACCCCAAAGATAAAAGTCACAAGGTGTTAAATCGCAAGATCTCGGTGGCCAATTGTGATCACCTCTTCGAGAGATAACACGGTCCGGAAACTTTTCTCGTAAAAGATCAATGGCTTCGTTGCTTGTGTGGCACGTAGCGCCGTCTTGTTGAAAAGAAACGTTGTCCAGATCAGTACCATCCAATTCCGGCCATAAAAAATCGTTACTTCTTATAATACTTCTTATAATAAATTTAACAGAAGCGTAGAAACCTATTACCCTCACCCCTCTTAACCCGACCATTCAAGTTGAAGTAACTGAACACAGAACATTAAATGTAGCCAAAGGAATAATTTATTCGAATAACCTGAGAAGAGTTGAAGAAGAATGAATTCTAAACGAATTACGTGACCAAGACATAATTGAGGTTCGAAAAATGTTTAAAAGGGAAAATGAAAATTTAAAAGAAACTGCATTGATTATTCTAACGTTCCAGTCGGTGACTCGCCCAGAAGGAATTAATATATTAGGTTATTCTAACGTTCCAGTCGATGACTCTCTCAGAAGGAATTAATATAGTAGGTTTGAGATTTGGAGACGGTTGTACGACCCTACATTGAGATGTGTAAAACACTGGAAATATAAACACACTACAAAATGGTGGAGAGGTGTGAAGACATGTCCCAATTGTGGCGAAGCTTTTTTTGTTTTTTTTTACGAGGAGCAAGCATCGAAAGCCTGTACCCCGTCGGTGTAGACTTTTAACCCAAACTAAGCATCCTACGGCGGCCGCCGTAGCCGAATGGGTTGGTGCGTGATACTATTCGGAATTCACAGAGAGGTCGTTGGTTCGAATCTCGGTAAAAGCAAAATTTATAAAAACATTTTTCTAATAGTGGTCGCCCCTCGGCAGGCAATGGCAAACCTTCGAGTGTATTTCTGCTATGAAAAAGCTCCTCATAAAAATATTTGCCGTTCGGAGTCGGCTTGAAACTGTAGGTCCCTCCATTTGTGGAACAACATCGAAACGCACACCACAAATAGGAGGAGGAGCTCGGCCAAACACCTAACAGAAATGTACGCGCCAATTATTATTTTTTTTTTTAAGCCTCCTACCGTCAATGTACCGATCCCCTCCCGGTGCAGCAGTTAAGTAAATCGTCGAGAAGGCGATTGAGCACTAGGCTCTACGCCAGTTACTCTTCACATGCAGTCCGTCATGTACTTTAATCCTCCCCTAGTTTGTTTATTCCCAAAGGAAACCATCCCAGTTGGGCCTGTTCACCCCCTCCCACCAAACTTGTAACACTTCGACTTTAGAGTCCGTTTCTTTGTCAAGTATTGTCTGTTTAGCTACCGCTTACCTCGTGTATGTCTGCGTGCTTTAATGCATGTTGCATATCGCTGATTGCCGACGGAATTTTATCCCTCGTATACTTTGAAGACATCATGATGTCGACTATGTTTCCTGGTACTATCGGATCTTGTGATAGTGCCTCTAATAGTCGCAAATCGTGGGCATAGGATAAACACATGCCTTGCATATTCCTCTTCGTGGCATACTGGACATAAAGGCGAGCCACGTATCCCAAGGCGATGTAGGTACTTCTTGTAGCAATCATGACCTGTCAAGAATTGTTTAAGGTGGAAGTAAAGCTCACCATAGCTTCGATTTAGTCATTTTCCGACGTTTGGAATTAGCGTATAGGTCCACCTTCCTTTTGCGGAGCTCTCCCAATGCTTTTTTACTTGAGTAAGGATATAGCCTTCTCTGTTTTCATGATCGCTATGTTAGTTCGACCCTGCTCTTTTAGCGCGTACACTCTTGCTCGCTCTTCACCTCTTAGCTGACGATGCAAAATGTATCAAACCTTCGTCATGCATTAACTGTACCAACAGCAAATTTGAACAATGTAACCACAATGCCCTTGTGAGAATGTTAATGAATAAAAAGGCGCACATGTTTCTGTTAACTATTGTTAGTACAATTGAGATTTGAAAGGTTTCTTCTAAAGGATTTTAGAACACCCAGTTTATAGACACCTTAGGGAACTTTGCCCACACAAAAATTAAAAACACCACACATCTCTCACCTCAACACACAACACACCTTCCACCTCAATTAGATTTTTACTATTGTCTCATTTTTGAAAAAATAAGCGAATACTTAAAATTTATTACACAATTTTTTTTTTCAATTACATTAAAAAAATCAATTAAAAAATGAAAAAAATTAATTTGGCGCCGAGAATTAATGTCAAGTCATGCATTTGGAAGGGATAAAGGCGCGGGGCGTTTGTATCTTGGACTTAATGCATTTTTTGAAAAGTAATTCATAGCATTTTTCCATTACATACACAAATGAATGTACATACCTAAGGAACGCATATATTGGTGCGCAAATAAGTTCCCGCTCTTTGTCAATAGCTGCCGCCAGCAGTGTGTGCTAGTCGATTCTAACTTAACCTTAACGTCAGACATATGGTAAACAAACTGCTTCGACACATTAGTGATTTTGTTTTGGTATCATATACTTTTGGTTTTGTGAAAATGTATGATTTTGTGCCGAATAATCGTCGTTTGCGGGAGATGTTTATTTTCCTCTTTCTTTCGAAAAAACGGTGCTGAAGCGCATCGAGAGCTACAAAAAGTTTATGGAGATGCTGCTTTAAGTAAAACAACGTGCCGAGATTGGTTTTGTCGCTTGAAAAACGGTGATTTTAATGTTGACGACCGTCCGTGTGAAGGAAGGCCAAAAACCTTCGAAGACGCTGAATTTTAGGCATTGCTCAATAAGGATCCTTGTCAAACGCAAGAAGAGCTTGCTTTAGTGTTAGGAGTTACCCGCCAATCCATTTCCAAGCGATTGCATGCTTTGGGAATGATTCAGAAACAGGGGACTTAAGTTTCTTATGAGTTAAAACCAAGGGATGTTGAACGTCGTTTTCTCGCCTATGAACAATTGCTCCAGCGGCAAAAAAAAACAAGGGGTTTCTTCATCGCATCAAAAAGGGTGATGAAAAATTGACTCATTACAGCAGAAAAGAAAATCATGGGGGCTGCCCGGCCATGCTTCTACGTGGTCGCCTCAGCCGAATATTCAGCTTCGCAGCCTGAGTTATGCTATGTATTTTGTGATACCAAGTTGGTGTTATTTATTACGAACTTTTAAAACCAAGCGAAACCATCACTGGGCATCGGTATCGACTTCAATTGATGCGATTGAGCCGAGCACTGCGCGAGAAGCGGCCGCAATAGGCGGAGAGGCAAAAAAAAGTGATTGTACAGCATGGCAACGCTCGGCCGCACGTTGCCAACCCTCCATAAAACCTACCTGGAAACACTTAAATGGGAAATCCTATCCCACCCGCCATATTCTCCAAATATTGCACCGTCCGATTATCACCTGCTGCGACCGATGGCACATGGTCTAGCTGACCAGCAGTTCCATTCATATGAAGACATCTAAAAATGGCTTGATCCGTGGATAGCCTCAAAAGATGAACAATTTTACCGCGACGGAATAGGAGATCTACCAGAAAGATGGGAAGAAGTAGTAGCCAGCGATGGGTAATACTTTCAATGATTCACTTAAAAAAACAGCGAGAACTTAGTTGCGCACCTATAACATTATCGAAAATAGTCAATATAGGAATATTTCTTGTAGAATTATATGCCTATATTTGGTAAATCTTGAATTTTTGTCATGTAGAGTTTCCGCGGTTTCATATATAAGTATGCCCCATATATGTATGTAAATATGTCTTCTAACTGCTCGACAGCCGCACCTGCTGCTTATTGCTTATGCTTATTTGTAAAATGAATACAAATTATAAATAAAACTAATGTGGTTACTACAATGAATGAAATTGTTAGCCAAATGTTAATTTGATACGATTTTTTGTGGAAGGTCAGTTCTTCAATTTTTTGAGTATTTTCAATTTGGTTAATAATTAATTCGTCAAATGTAGGTTCGAGTTGTGTGTGATTGATATTGGATTCAAGGTAACATACTACATATTTTTGTGTAAACGATTTATTTAAATATTTGTAAGTTTCATTCTTAATATGAATTTCACAATCATTGAATAAAATAAGCTGAGTTCCAATTACATTTAATGTTCTCTCATTACATGTACCTTTTATTCCGATTCCTTTTGAGTTTACAACAATTTCTCGATTTCCATAATTTCTTCTTTAGTATTTTTTTTTGGAGGATGGTTCCATGTGTAGAAGTCCACGCAAGTGGGGAAAGTTACTGATCGCCATTCAGTTGGGAATGGCCAGGACGATTCTTCTGCATATGGTTCAAGCAGCTCACAACGGCCGGGATTAGCCCACGTATCCTCTGGGTAGCTTCCGAACACCCGTTCGGGAGTGAGCTAAAGTGAGAAGGCGAAGCATTCCAGGATAGCTGGTTGTGCGTTGGGTTTGGGACCCGCCACTTAAAAATCCCCCCAAATGAAAAATTTAAAAAAGCCCCGGATGAGACCTCCCTATACTGATGACGACCCCTGCAAACGAACTAAGAACTATGATTTGAGGGCATGCACCTGGAATGTCCGGTCCCTTAATGGGGAAGGTGCCTCTGCCCGGCTGGTTGATGCCCTCGTGAGAGTAAAGGCTGACATCACTGCCATCCAAAAGATGCGATGGACGGGGCAAGGAAAGAAAACCATAGGACCTTGCGACGTCTACTACAGCTGCCATGTAAAGGAGCGCAAATTCGGTGTCGGATTTGTTGTGGGAGAGAGACTTCGTCGCCAAGTACTGTCGTTCACTCCGGTGGACGAGCGTCTCGCAACAATCCGCATCAAAGCCCGTTTTTTTAACATATCGCTAATTTGCGCCCACGCCCCGACGGAAGAGAAGGACGATGCGACCAAAGATTCTTTCTATGAGCGCCTGGAACGTTCCTATGAGCGCTGCCACCGCCACGACATAAAAATCGTGCTTGGCGACTTCAACGCCAGGGTGGGCAAGGAGGGAATTTTTGGTCCCACAGTCGGAAAATTCAGCCTCCACAACGAAACATCCGGTAACGGACAGAGGCTGATCGACTTCGCCGGGGCCCGAAACATGGTAGTCTGCAGCACCAGATTCCAGCATAAGAAGATTCACCAAGCCACCTGGCTGTCTCCTGATCGAAAAACACGAAACCAGATCGATCATGTTGTGATAGATGGAAGACACGTTTCTAGTGTATTAGATGTACGTACGATCCGAGGACCCTACATTGACTCGGATCACTACCTTGTTGCAGCCAAACTGCGCACACGCCTCTGTGCAGGAAAAAACGTGCATCTACCTACGTAAAGAATGTTCGACGTCGAAAAGCTGCAATCACAACAGACAGCCAGAAGATTCGCCACTCGACTCTCACTCCTGCTCTCAGAGAGTACTGCCCAACAAACCGGCATCCACGAACAATGGAGCAACATTTCTCTTCCCTACGTACCGCCGCCGAAGAAGAAATCGGATTCCGGCGAGCCCGAAAAAACAATTGGTACGACGAGGAATGTCATGCTGCCGCAGAAAGAAAGGATGCCGCCTATAGAGCCACGCTGCGATCGGGCGCCACGCGAGCCATGTGGGATCGCTACCGAGAGCTGAAAAAGGAAGAGAGACCTATTATCCGAAAGAAGAAACGAGAGGCCGAAATACGTGAGTGCGAAGAGCTTGAGATGCTGGCCAACAGGAACAACGCCCGAAAATTCTACCAGAAAGTTCGGTGGCTTACAGAAGGTTTTAAGACCGGGGCGTTTTCCTGTAAGAACAAAGACGGCGAACTGGTGACTGACGTACAGAGCAATCTTAAATTATGGAGGGAACACTTCTCGAACCTATTAAACAGTGACAGCTGCGCATGCCACCGAGAAAGTGAAGATCCCGATACCCCAATCGTTGACGACGGAATTGTCGTTCCGCTACCCGATCATGACGAGGTGAGAATAGCGATAACGCGGCTAAAGAACAACAAAGCTGCGGGCGCCGACGTACTGCCGGCTGAGCTATTCAAACATGGCGGCGAGGAGCTGGTAAGGTGCATGCATCAGCTTCTATGCAAAATATGGTCGGATGAAAGCATGCCTGCCGATTGGAATTTAAGTGCGCTCTGCCCAATCCATAAGAAGGGCGATCCTGCAATTTGTGCCAATTACCGCGGGACTAGTCTTCTAAATATCGCCTATAAGGTTCTAGCGAGCGTATTGTGTGAAAGGCTGAAGCCCACCGTCAACCAACTGATTGGACCTTATCAGTGTGGCTTCAGACCTGGAAAGTCTACCATCGACCAAATATTCTCAATACGCCAAATCTTGGAAAAGACCCATGAAAGGAGAATCGACACACACCATCTTTTCGTCGACTTCAAAGCTGCATTCGACAGTACGGAAAGGAGTTACCTGTATGCCGCGATGTCTGAATTTGGTATCCCCGCAAAACTAATACGGCTATGTAAGATGACGTTGCTCAACACCAGCAGCGCCGTCAGAATTGGGAAGGACGTCTCCGAGCCGTTTGATACCAAACGAGGTTTCAGACAGGGTGACTAGCTGTCGTGTGACTTCTTTAATTTTTGGACCTTTGCACGTTGGCAACGGCGAATATCGCAGACGATGGAACGATGAGATGTATGAGCTTTACGACGACATAGACATAGCGCAGCGAATAAAGATCCAGCGGCTACGTTGGCTGGGTCATGTCGTCCGAATGGATACAAACGCTCCGGCTTTGAAAGTATTCGATGCGGTACCAGCTGGTGGTAGCAGAGGAAGAGGGCGGCCTCCTCTGCGTTGGAAAGATCAGGTGGAGAAGGACTTGGCTTCACTTGGTGTGTCCAACTGGCGCCGGTTAGCACGAGAAAGAAACGACTGGCGCGCTTTGTTAATCTCGGCCAAAATCGCGTAAGCGGTTATAGCGCCAATTAAGAAGAAGAAGAGTATTTTTTGTTTTCTTACAATTTTTCTTGATTACACATGAATTTGAGGATTTCAGGTTTTTCTGATATGAATTTTTTGAAAATGTCTATCTTGTATTATTAATTTCTAGAAGATCCTCGCTTTTGAATTGCAATTCTTCTGATTTTTTGTTTGCACATGGCGTTATAAATATATGATTTGCTATAGCTATATTTGTCGGAATTTTCAGTGAAAATATTATACTATTTGCGGAGGCTGCTGCTCCTAGTTTAATATTCTCTAATTTAAATATGTTGATATTGTATACGTTTATTTCTTCAGGGGTTAGAAACATTCTGGACATTAAATTTAACCTAGCTGATGCTAAGTTGTTTTGAATGTGCTCTATACTACGAGTATTGCTCAGTGTTTTAATTCTTATTAAAATATTAAGATGTAAAGTTGTTTATGTATGTCCCGATTATCGTGCTGTACTGAATTTAATTTAAAAGAAATTTGTCTTCTATCTGATTCTATATCTTTCTGAATATTTTGGAAAGTTTTGTTAAAGTTATCGTTAATTCTAATATTCTTATTTATAGTGTCTATGGTAATATAGGTTTTCGTATCAATAACTTTGAGATGCTCTTCTATATTTTGTCTATCATCCTCGTCCATAGTCCAATAGAGCCATTTCATTGTTGTACCTAATATGTTAATTAGTCCTCTTTTTTGTTTATGGGGTAGTTATGTGTAAAGTTTAGTTCGTAGTGTCGCAACTTCCTGTGTAAGGATTTATTCTTTTTCGATCAGCTTAGAATCCCTCGCTAAATTTTCTAGTTCGTCAATAATAGTTTCTATTTCCTTTGGTCTAATTATGGAGGATGGCTCCATGTGTAGAAGTCCACGCTAGTGGGGAAAGTTACTGATCGCCATTCACTTGGGAGTGGCCTGGACGATTCTTCTACATATGGTTCAAGCAGCTCACAACGTCCGGGATTAGCCCACGAATCCTCTGGGTAGCTTCCGAACACCCGTTCGGGAGTGAGCTAACGTGAGAAGGCGAAGCATTCCAGGATAGCTGGTTGTGCGCTGGGTTTGGGACCCGCCACTTAAAAATCCCCCCCAATGAAAAGAACTGCAAATCCTCGGATGAGAACTGCCTTTACTGATGACGACCCCTGCAAACGAAATGAGGAATATGATTTGAGGGCATGCACCTGGAATGTCCGATCCCTTAATGGGGAAGGTGCCTCTGCCCGGCTGGTTGATGCCCTCGTGAGAGTAAAGGCTGACATCACTGCCATCCAAGAGATGCGATGGACGGGGCAAGGAAAGAAAAACATAGGACCTTGCGACGTCTACTACAGCTGCCATGTAAAGGAGCGCAAATTCGGTGTCGGATTTGTTGTGGGAGAGAGACTTCGTCGCCAAGTACTGTCGTTCACTCCGGTGGACGGGCGTCTCGCAATAATCCGCATCAAAGCGCGTTTTTTTTACAATCTCGCTAATTTGCGCCCACGCCCGGACGGAAGAGAAGGACGATGCGACCAAAGAATCCTTCTATGAGCGCTTGGAACGTTTCTATGAGCGCTGCCACCGCAACGACATAAAAATCGTGCTTGGCGACTTCAACGCCAGGGTGGACAAGGAGGGAAATTTTGGTCCCACGGTCGGAAAATTCAGCCTCCACAACGAAACATCCGGTAACCGACAGAGGCTGATCGACTTCGCCGAGGCCCGAAACATGGTAGTCTGCAGCACCAGATTCCAGCATAAAAAGATACACCAAGCTACCTGGTTGTCTCCTGATCGAAAAACACGAAACCAGATCGACTATGTGGTAGATGGAAGACACGTTTCTAGTGTATTAGATGTACGTACGATCCTAGGACCCAACATCGACTCGGATCATTACCTTGTTGCAGCCAAATTGCGCACCCGCCTCTGTGCAGCAAAATACGTACATCTACCTACGTAAAGAATGTTCGACATCGAAAAGCTGCAATCACAACAGACATCCAGAAGATTCGCCACTCGACTCTCACTCCTGCTCTCAGAGAGCACTGTCCAACAAACCGGCATGCACGAACAATGGAGCAACATTTCTCGTGCCCTACGTACCGCCGCCGAAGAAGAAATCGGATTCCGGCGAGCCCGAAAAAACAATTGGTACGACGAGGAATGTCATGCTGCCGCAGAAAGAAAGGATGCCGCCTATAGAGCCACGCTGCGATCGGGCGCAACGCGAGCCATGTGGGATCGCTACCGAGAGCTGAAAAAGGAAGAGAGACGTATTATCCGACAGAAGAAACGAGAGGCCGAAATACGTGAGTGCGAGGAGCTTAAGATGCTGGCCAATAGGAACAACGCCCGAAAATTCTACCAGAAAGTTCGGCGGCTTACAGAAGGTTTTAAGACCGTGGCGTTTTCCTGTAAGAACAAAGACGGCGAACTGGTGACTGACGTACAGAGCAATCTTAAATTATGGAGGGAACACTTCTCGAACCTGTTAAACAGTGACAGCTGCGCATGTCATAGAGAATGTGAAGATCCCGATACCCCAATCGTTGACGACGGAATTGTCGTTCCGTTACCCGACCATGACGAGGTGAGAATAGCGATAACGCGGCTAAAGAACAACAAAGCTGCGGGCGCCGACGTACTGCCGGCTGAGCTATTCAAACATGGCGGCGAGGAGCTGGTAAGGTGCATGCATCAGCTTCTATGCAAAATATGTTCGGATGAAAGCATGCCTGCCGATTGGAATTTAAGTGCGCTCTGCCCAATCCATAAGAAGGGCGATCCTGCAATTTGTGCCAATTACCGCGGGACTAGTCTTCTAAATATCGCCTATAAGGTTCTAGCGAGCGTATTGTGTGAAAGGCTGAGGCCCACCGTCAACCAACTGATTGGATCTTATCAGTGTGGCTTCAGACCTGGAAAGTCTACCATCGACCAAATATTCTCAATACGCCAAATCTTGGAAAAGACCCATGAAAGGAGAATCGACACACACCATCTTTTCGTCGACTTCAAAGCTGCATTCGACAGTACGGAAAGGAGTTACCTGTATGCCGCGATGTCTGAATTTGGTATCCCCGCAAAACTAATACGGCTATGTAAGATGACGTTGCTCAACACCAGCAGCGCCGTCAGAATTGGGAAGGACGTCTCCGAGCCGTTTGATACCAAACGAGGTTTCAGACAGGGTGACTCGCTGTCGTGTGACTTCTTTAATTTTTGGACCTTTGCACGTTGGCAACGGCGAATATCGCAGACGATGGAACGATGAGATGTATGAGCTTTACGACGACATAGACATAGCGCAGCGAATAAAGATCCAGCGGCTACGTTGGCTGGGTCATGTCGCCCGAATGGATACAAACGCTCCGGCTTTGAAAGTATTCGATGCGGTACCAGCTGGTGGTATTAAAGGAAGAGGGCGGCCTCCTCTGCGTTGGAAAGATCAGATGGAGAAGGACTTGGCTTCACTTGGTGTGTCCAATTAGCGCCGGTTAGCACGAGAAAGAAACGACTGGCGCGCTTCGTTAATCTCGGCCGAAATCGCGTAAGCGGTTATCGCTCCAATTAAGAAGAAAGAGAGAATTATGTGGAGAACGATGTCGAAATCGGTTATTACCTGTACGTTGACAAGTTTTATTTCGGCGAATCCGTCTTCACTTTTAATGTCTTCAGTTATTATTGCTGCGATCGTTGCTGTTATCAGCAATATTAATATTAGTAGTATTGGTGTCGATAGTACCTGTAAATTTCCAAAGTCTCTTAATATTACTTGTAAGGATGTTCTGGAGTTGCAGCTTTCTATATCTAGGTTCGTGCTTATGCCTAAGTGCTCTATAATTTTTTACGTGTCCTGTTCTTCATTCTTCGTCATAAATCTCCCTTTTCGTGTTAATCTCATTGATGGTTCTTTCCTTACACTCCTTTATTCTATCGTGGACTATCTTTTTGTCAATTTTCCCTAATGCCACGTCTGAAGGTTTTTCTTTCAATGTGGAATGAATGTTATTATTGTAGGTGTGAATACATTTGTACATTATCTCCCTTGTTAATAGAGTTGGAGATTCTAGTTCCATGACTCTAAATTTTTCTCCTATCGTATTGTGAAGTCGTTCAAAGTCCGAGTTCCCTGAAATGAACTTCGACTCCTTCTTCTCTTAAAAAATCTTTTACATTTACCGAATTAAATTCGTTATCCGTTATAAGTAATCTAGGTTTTCCTCTAATTGCGAAATACATTCGGAGTGTTTTAACAAGTGTAATGCTATTTTTATCCCCTAAAAAATTGCTACGGCAAATTTTTGCAAAATTTGTTGATAAAAGTCATAAAATTCTGTTTCTTAATTTTGTAAGTATCTCGGTGTACTGTTTCATCCGTATCCTTTGGAATTTCTGTCAATTGGAATTTTGGTCTTATTGGTTTCCTGTCGTATTTGGTTTGACAACATATGTCGCAAATTCTTATGAATTTTTGAATTAGCTGTTTTAAATTTTTATAGTACATATATAAGCTTTTTTAGTCCTACATAGTTTTCGTTGATAGCTGAATGGCCGCTTTCGCTCAAGTGATACTTTTTTATATATCTAAAAGACTCGTCTTCGACCCGCATGTCTTTAGCGTGGTAAGAGCATTTGAAGAATTTTATTGTTCCGTTAAATAACTCTATCAGTTTTTGTTGTACAACGTTGTACTCACTATCAGGAAGTTCGGAAAAAGTTCCAACTTTTCCTGATTTGATAAATCTTCTGAAAATGTCTGACATAAAACCGGTATTTATATTATATCTTCTAGGCAGATGAATATCTTCCTTTATTATCAATAATTTCTATCTCTCTATGCTTGTGCTCGGTCAATATTATTTGGGTGTGAAAACGACTAACTACTGTATCTAGAATTGGGAAGTGATCGTTGAGCGTCCTCCTGAGAATGTATAGTTCCGCAGGTACTCATATTATCTATGTTGTCTTCTGTTTGTACCTCCTCATATGTTAAATAGATGTCACCTGTTTCGCTATTTATTCTACTTAAGAAATTGGCTAGGGTATTTTCTTTTCCTTTAATGTATTAATGTTGTATTCGCCTAATTTCTGTACCCATTGTTGTAGTCTTGGGTTAATGTCTTTCCCTCTATATTTGGTTTGTAACAACTTCAGTGGTTGATGGTCTGTTAGTAAATCGAATATCCTGCCGTAAATATAAGGCTAAAAAAATATAGTGGACTGCCCATACAATGGCAAGAAGTTCCTTTTCCGTGGTTGAGTACTTTTTTTCGTGCTCATTCAATGTTCTGCTTGCGTAGCATATAGGATGATCTGCTTCTATTAGTGCAGCTCCTATAGCGTGGGATGTGGTACTAAATATAAGGATGTCGTCCAAGTAAACGACGCAAATCTTATTGATGTAGTCTCTTAAAACCGAGTTCATTAGTCTCTGGAAAGTGGCTGGAGCGTTTTTCAATCCGAAGGGCATAAGGGCAAATTCGTAATGTCCCAGTGGGGTAGAAAATGCGGTTTTCGCTCTGTCTTCCTCTTTTATCGGGATCTGGTGGAAACATTTAGCCAAATCCAAAGTTGTAAAATACTGGGTTCTTCCCAAATTTTCTAATATATTTTCGATATTGGGTATGAGAAATTTGTCGCTATCAGTTATATCGTTTAAGGCTCTATAGTCTATAACGACACGCCATTTCCTTTTGCCAGATTTGACTACGTTTTTCGGGACGATACACAGTGGAGAGTTATACGGTAAACAGCTTTCCCTAATGATGCCATGTTCTAGCATTTCTTTCATTTCTTTATTTATTTCTTCCTCGTGAATTTGAGGGTAGCGATATATTTTAGAATATACAGGCCTATCAGTAGTTGTAAGGATTTCGTGTTTTACTTCATGTGTATGAGAAAGTTTTTGTCCTTCATGAAAAATAGATCAGCGTTGTCGTCTACGATTGAGTGAAGTAAACTTTTAACTTCCTCGTCCATGTCTTCACGCAATAGTTTTTTCATAATTGTACTGTCTATTTGTGTCGTTTCGAGTGTGTGTATGTTTTCGTACCTATGTGGGCATGTACCGATGAACTGTGTCCTTACATTGTGAATTTCGATGTACCCATCTTTACGATTTATGATTGCTTCCATTGGTTTTAATATATTTTGTCCGAGTATTCCGTCGAATTTTCTGTCTTTTAAGTTTGCCAACTTTCAACTCATAAAATTGTTTTCGTTAAATTCTGTTGGTAGTGGTGTGATAATTTCAGTATTCACTCTCGCGTTTCCATCTAATGTTCTAAGGTTCAGAGGTTTCGTGAGTTTTAGTCGTTTATATTTTGGAAGTTTGTCTTCCCCAAGGAGGGATGTGTTTGAGCCTGTGTCGATAAAGCATACTATTTTGCCTTTGCCGATGTTCAATCTTCCTAACGGTAAGTTATGGTGTTCGACGGAGACCGAAAATGTTCAACCTCTTCATGAGTAGTTTCTATATTGTCTCTTTCCATAGGTTCAGCCTGGTTTGATTTGTATTGTCCGGAGTTTCTACTTGTGGTATTATTTTGGAATCGCCTACTCTGTTGGGAGTTTCGATTGAACTGTCCAGAACTGACTTTTGTCTGTCTAACTTGACCTGAAGAGTCAGGACTAGTTGTTGGTCCCTGATTGCTAATGTTTTATCCATTTCCTTGTTGAGGAGAATGTTGTGTCGATTCGTATTGCCGATTATTTTGTGTGAATCTATTTGACCTATTATTTTTGTTATCATATTTCCTAAGCATGCCTGTCTCTTCTAGCAAGTAGAATGCATCTCTAACTGAATTTTTATTTCTGCTATACGCTATGCTTGCAAGGTTTGGATCTATGCCGTTTAAAAAATGTCTTCAAAATTATCGACTCATTAATTTTCGGAGCAAATTCTAAGGGTTTATTTTCGTCGTCTTCATACTTAGTATTTAGTTTATCTAAAATATTTCTAAGGGTAATAAAATAATCACTTACGATATTATTCCTGGTGATAATTGCTTGATGGTACAGGTTGTGGTATGTTTCCTTGATGCCAAAATTTCTGATCAGTTCCTGTTTTATGGTGTCCCACGTTGGTGCGGATCCCAATGTCCTAATAGCGTTAAGTGCTGGTCCTTGGATTTTCGTTCTTATATATCTTTGAAAAATAAACTCTTGCAATGCTGCATTTTCGTTGAAAAGTGGGAGGATGATTTCTACCTCCCTTATGAAAGCTGACAAGTCGTATGATTTGTCACCTCGAAACTCCTTTATCCTTGAAGCTTCTTTGATCAGTTCTGTAACGGCGATTGTGATTTGAGGTTCAGCCATTTTTAGTATTTTTTTGTTTGTTTTTGTTTTGCTTAGCTTTAACCCTTTTTGCGGCTTACTTGTTGTTTTTGTTGCTCTAATCGTTGTTGGTGGATTACATATTCAGGGGCTAATTGTTGAGCACTAATTGTTGTTGACGTATTTCCTGTGCTAATTCTTGCTATTTTTCCAGCGAATCTTTCTGCTTTTGTTTCAGTATAGCATTATTTTCCTATCAATTCTTCGGAAAGGTTTTGCCTTCAGTGATGGTTCAAAAAAAACCGAAACAAATATTTTCCAGTAAATTCTTCAGAATTTAGCTTATTATTTTGTTTTACTTTAGTTAAATTTTTTTTCAATTACAATCTTTAAGGATTTGTCTGGGTTAGTGACAAATTCTTCGGAATTTAATTCACGGCGGTGTATATCTTAAGTCAGATTTAAATTTTTTTCTATTACAATCCTCAAGGATTTGTCTGGGTTTGTTATAAATTCTTTGGAATTTAATTCACGGCGGTGTACAACTTAAGTTTGATTTCCGAGACGGTATTTTAAGTGTACCGTGTTGAATTGTTATAACGATCCTTCAGGACTCGTTCCGTTCTGTTATCAATTCTTCGGAATTGATTCCCTTTTGACTGCGCCAGATAAGTTTAAGAGCAAGTCGCGGCTTAAAACAAAAACAATTTGCGTCTTTATTTGTCAACGGTATACAATACAATTCTTTAATGAGGTCTTACAACTAACATTAATAGTGATCTTATGTCTACGTCATCGAAATTAGACTTATTGGCAATAGTTGCTTCACTTGTACAATAATTGGTGGTAAATATTTCTTATTATCTACTAATATTACATTTCTACATTTGCGTAAGTGTCGTTGCACTTCTTTCATTGCAAGCTAATTGGCATACCACTTGTGAAATGAAGTGGTGCAATGACACTTAATTGGTTGGGTGTCGTGTTACGACGTCCAGTCAACTTCAATTTTTGGAGTGGAATGGCCGGGTGACGTAACTCGCGAGGTGGGGTCCATTTCACCAAACACGACGGCATTTAACGAATGCACTGTTTTTTGGTTAATTTTTATTGCTGGTTTAAGAATTTTCGCGTTATGTTGCGAGTTTTTAAGATAATAGCTTTTTGAATTTTGTGATGTGTATCGGTTTTAATGTTCAAAAATTTGAGGTTTTTACTGTATTTTGTTTCCAGATTCTTTTCACATCTATTGTTAAATCATTGTATTTCTCTAGTTTTTGGGTATATTTTCTGTGTATATTCGTATCACTCACTGTGCTTATTTCATTGAAAATGGTGGTTTTTGTTCGTTTGTTTATTAGCGTTATAACCGGTCTATTTTGGGTGATTGTTCTGTCAGTTCTTATGGCGATGTCCCAGTATATCGTGTATTCCTCATTTTCCAATATACATATTCTCGGGGTTGTATTCGTAATAGGGTGAAGTATTTGTACTTAAGCGCAGATTGTTCGCTATTTCTTGGTGTAGTATTTTTGCGATATTGTTATGTATTTCGGTGTATTCACTTTCTACCAAAAGACTACATCCAGAAATAATGTATAGACCACATTTTTTTAGTAGAGTTTTCTGTATTTATTTGGCATTTGCGACATCTGTCATAAATAATTCTTGTATCTTTTAAAATATACTTTTGGTAGTTTTTTGCAAAATCACTTGATCTTGAATCGCAATTAGGAACCCTTCTGTTTCGGGATACAACTCGCCTTTTTTCAACCACGTATAGCTGCATGTCTTATCTACATTAGCATCGTTCATTATATGAATGTGTCTTCAATGAAGTTGTTTCTGCGACCATATTGTTTTTTTTTTCTTCGGTTGTTACAAGGGGGAATGTTCCTTGTGTGTTATGTATGATAGATTAATTGGTGAGTAATTTTTGTCGCCCTAGCAGACAGCAGCAGATTGCTTTGTGCAAACTGTATGTGTTCGTGTGGAAGAATTTACGTAGTGCTATTGTTTGATTATTGTGTAGATTGTTAATATCTATGATCCCTCTGCCTCCTTCTGTTCTGGGTAGGGTTATTCTTTGTATGCATGAGTTAGGACGTATATTTCTATGTCATGTTTGTTGCTTTCGTGTGGCTATTTCTGTATTATTTAAATCTGTTTCCGACCATTTTAAAATTCCAAAAGCGTATGTTAGTACTGGCATATCATATGTATTTATGCTTTGGTAATGTTTTTAGAGTTAAGATGTGTTTTAAGTATTGGAATGAGGCGTTTTTTCATATTGCCTGCATAGTTCTTTCTTTATTAATGTGTGGTCTATTCTGGTACTCTGTTGAAATCCTAAATATCAGGTCAGTCCATAAGGTCGTGCGTATTTTACCCATAATTTCACTTTTGTGCGATTTTTGCATTCAAAAAATTATTCGCGGAATATAACGGAACTATTTATATTTTCTTTGATATATTGTGCATTCAACAAGTGATTTTAATCGCGGATAGCATGTGTTGTTAAAAAATAAAATAGAATCTTCGAACATGTATAAGTGTTCGCGTATTTTTTTTATGAAAGTGGTAAAAATGCAACAACTGCTGCTGCCGAAATAAACACTGTTCACGGAGCGGATACCGTGAGTGTAAGGACTGCGCAAAAGTTGTTTTCAAAATAACGAAGTGCTAACTGCGACGTGGAGGATGCTCCACGCGCTGGTCGTCCTGAAGTCTTTAACTCCGACGCCTTGCTCGAACTCGTGAAAGCTGAGCCAAATTTGACAGTCGATATGATAGCTCAGAGGTTAAATTCATCGCATGGAACAGTTCACAGGCACCTTATTCAGTTGGGAAAGGTTTCAAAGCTGGGAAAATGGGTTTCGCATAGACTTTCCGTCGTCAAGCTTCAGCAGAGAGTCAATGTGTGTACTTAGCTGCTGCAACGCCTTGAAAATGAAAGTTTTTTGAACCGTATCGTTACTGGTGATGAAAAATGGGTCCTTTACAATCATCCTGTTTGCAAACGCCAATGGTTAGATAAATATGAAACACCAGAACCGACCCCTAGAGATGGCCTTCACTCCAAGAAGATTCTCCTGTCTATTTGGTGGGATATGGGCGGTATTGTTTATTATGAACTGCTGGAACCAAACCGGACGATAACTGCTGATTATTATTTCCATAAGCTATCAAACCTGAATGAGGCACTTAACAAAAATCGACCGTTTTTAGTGGATAGACGCAAAGTTTTGTTTGACCACGACAACGCAAGAGCTCATACCGCAAGGCAAACATTAGGCAAGCTGAACGAGCTCAGATGGGAGCTAATGCCGCAGCCACCATACTCTCCGGATATTGCACCTTGTGATTATCACCTTTTCCGTGGACTTCAATCCCATATGAGTAACAAGAACTACTCCTCAAAAGAACCTATAAAAAGGGATATCGAAGCGTATTTTAGCTCCAAGGACAACAAATTTGTTGAGCTGGTAATTAAAAATTTGCCTTAGCATTGGGAAGACATTGTAAATAATGAAGGAAAATATATTATTGAAAAATAAATACTTGAAACATCTTTTTTATTAATTTTAAAACCACCTTTAAAAACGCACAAGCTTATGGACTGATCTGATATTTGTATGACTCGTTTGCTTCCATGTTTTCTAACGTTTCCTCGTTCAGCGTTTCAGTTGGCATTTCTACCCATTTTCCTTTATCTACATATGTGTTATTTGCAATTACTCATTCCAGATTTAATTTTTAAATCTGCAGTTATTGTCTCAGTTATTTTAAGAAGTCCTCTCAGCTGTGTCTGAGTGGCGGCAAATAATTTAATGTCATCCATATATTGGAGATAGTTTATTTTGTGTTTTGTGACTTTTTCGCTTTTGATGTTGTATCCATAGCTTTTTTCATTTAGCGCATTTGACAAGGAGTTTAAGCATATGCAAAACCATACGACACTTAATGAGTCGCCTTGGACTATAAGTCTCTTGATGGCTATTTCATCTGTAGTTATTGCATGCGCCGCTGTCAGGTTTATTGTTGTTCTCCACTTCTTCATTGTGATTTCTAAATCCTTAATAAGCCAGCTATGTGTGAGTCAAATGCTTTCTGGTAATCAATATAGCATGTGTGCAGATTTTTCTGTTGTGAGGTTGTTTGCTTTAATATTACAGAATCTATTACTAATTGCTCCTTGCATCCTTTGCTATCCTTTCTGCAACCCTTCTGCTCATGTCTTATAAGGTTATGTTGCATTAGATGGTTGTTTATTTTTTTGCTTACCATAGCAGATATTATTTTGTATAACGTGGGAAGACACGTGATGGGTCGGTAATTGGACGGGTTTTTTGTATCAGTATTCTTCGGTTTAATATAAGGCTTACCTATTGTTAGAAAGCTGGGTAATTTATGTGGATGATCTATTACGTCATGTATTGCTATTGCTAATAGAGTGTGTATTGATGTAAGATATTTGTACCAGTAGTTGTGAATCAAATAGATTCCGGGACACTTCCAATTGTGTATTCTCTTTACTATTTCTTTAAGTTCATCTATTGTTGTGATGTAGGTTTGTTGTGATTGCAAATTGTATTGCATTAGTTGTTCTTGTTGAATCCAGTAGGCAGATTCATTGTGTTGCATTGGTACTGACCATATTCCCTTCCAGTAGTTAGTGATGCCTTTGTAGAACACCTTCTCTTAATTTATAAAAAGTTTGTTTTGTTCCTTCCTTATGTTCGACTCCTTGTATCTTGCTAGTCTAGCGGCGTAAACTTTCAATTTTTGCCTTTGTAGATCTATTATTTCCTCTATTGGCTTCTTAAGGTTAATTTTTAAATTTTCTATGTGTTTTAAAACTTTTTATCATCTATTCCCTTTTGTAAATTGTGTGAGCCTGCCCATATCCTTTCTGAGGTTGTTGATCTTGTTCTCAATTCTAATTTGCCATTTTGGCGTTCTTGAGAGGGCTGAGGTTTTGTTTTGTATTTTATAATTTTCTTCATTCAATTCTATTGTTGTAATTGCAGATATGTAGACAAGGATGTGTAGATCTTCTAATGTTGATTTATCGCGCATACCGCGCGAGGCGGGGTCCATTTTCACCGAACACGACCGCACATGGTGTCGGTACTATTTTTTTTTTGTATTATTTTATTGTTATTTATGTCAAAGTATTTTCGTTTTTTATTAGTACGCATTCAATAGGGACTTAACTATATTGCATGTTTTTATTATCACTGCTTTTTGAATATTACCGTGTATTTGTTTTGAAGCAGTATTTCCGCGCAGAGAAAGAAAAAATCGTGTCGATGTAATTCACGCTTTTATTCTAAGTGCCGTTTTACATTTTTGGCATCGCCTACTATCTAATGTATAATTGTACAATTACAAAGTTTCATGTAAGTGAACTACAATTGTTCGTATAAGAGGGCAGGATTGGTTTGCAGAGTTGTATTTAGAATTCAACGCCCCTTCAAACCAAGCCCATGCATTTAAAAATTCAAGTTTACATTTCAATATTCATTAGATTACAATTCTCGATACGCTTGTGCATCCCCAACGCTTTGGTAAGTATGTCGGCTGCATTTTCATTTGTCGGAACATACTCGACCTCAATCACATTCGTGTTTCTCTCGTGTATAATGGTATCGAATGTCGATGTGTTTGCTTCGTTTCTGCACCATGGGATTTTTCACCATAAATTGCGCACTCAGGTTGTCACACAAAATCAAAGTAGGGCCTCTCGTATATTCCAGGTAACCCAATTCATTCAACACACCACGAAGAAAAACTATTTCTTTAGTACCTTGGCATAATGCTATGTACTCAGCTTCCATCGAACTTAACGCAACCACAGACTGCTTTCGTGACTCCCAAGCTATTGCTCCACCAGCCGTTGTAACAAAATAACCAGTATAGGACCTCCTGTCCAAGCTGTCGCTACCCCAGTCAGCGTCTGTGAAACACAAAAAATTCTCAAAATTCTTCAAATATCGAAGAACGTACAATATTTTGCCGCTTGCATGTGCTCTGTATGCGGATTTGAGTTATATTGGGATAACTTTGACACCACATGCGCGATATCCGAACGAGAGATGATAGCCAGATACATCAGTCCGCCAGTAAGACTTTGGTAGTCCTTCGCCTTCAAGTCACTGCACTGCTTGTCACATTTATGAACCACCGTACCTGGAATCCATGGAGTTGCTGCTGGTTTACAATCTTCCATGTCCCATTGTTGAAGAAGTTTCTCGATATGTCGCTTCTGATGTATAGTAATGTCACCTCGATCACTCCCGATTAACTTCCATCCCCAAATAAACTCATATCTGCCCGCGATCGACCGCTTCAATGCATTGATTCAACGCTGTTATTATACTCCTCATATCATGCTTGTTTGAGCATGCCAAGATCATAATAATGCTAACATTCGCATTACCACGACGAATAAGAACCGATGGGTCCGACTTGCACCTTACGAATCCCATCTTCAGGAATATTTGCGTAACTTTCCAGTTCCATTCTCGACCGGCTTGCTTCAGGCCATATACAGCTTTTTTAAGTCTGCATACCTTATTAACATTTTTTGAATCTCCAAACATGGTTGGCTGATACATATAAACCGTCTCCTCCAAATCGCCGTTCAAGTATGCAGCAACAATGTCTATGTGGTTAACCAGCCACTCGTGTTTCGCGGCCAATGCCAAAATTAGGCTAATGGTTGAATGACGTACCCCCGGCGCAAATGTTTCGCAGGAATCCACGTTGTATTTTTGTGCGCAACCCTAAACTTTTCAATTGAGCCATCCGGATTACATTTTATTGCGAAAACCCATTTACAGCCGATAACATTTTTATGAGCTGGTCGACCCACCAAGTCCCATGTTGCGTTCCGCACCAACGATTCATAATCTGCTCTCTTTCCCTCTTTCCACCTGTTAGCATCTTTAGTGTTTAGCGCCTCACTGACTGTGCTCGGATTTTCAATAACAGAGTTTAGCATCTCCGGACCAGCCTCTGTACAGTAGACTTTTCTCGGCCTTCCTACACCTCCTGTACGCACCATTTTTGGCCTTCCTCGCTTCCTCTTGTTATTGTTTACAGCAACAGCCTCCTCGCAGTCAGACTCAGTCTCAGGTTTTTCATGTTCTTCACGCTCGCTGCCTTCATCTTCACGCTCGTCACGTCTGTCTTCGCTTACTGACGCATCTTCCGCGTTATTTGGTTTTGCTTGAAGTTCAATAAAAAATAGTTCTTCGTTGACATCACTGTCCTTTAAATTTAATTCAAATGACTTTTAAAAAAATATAACATCACGTGCAATTGTGATTTGATTCGTTTGTAAGTTAATTAATCGATAACCTTTCGTAGTTGAGTGATAGCCAACAAACTTTAGCTTAATCCCTTGCGTCAAAAACTTACTACCGAGTGGTCTTGGCCCCTTCCGCAGAACCACTGCATCACAACCAAACGTACGTATGTAGATGGATAACGTACGTATGTGCAAAAAAAACTGCAGTATATCGCGAGTAATCATCTATAAATGAGATAAAATACGATGCACCGCCAACCGAATTTACACCCATAGGCGCGCACAAGTCCGTATGTACAAGTTCTAATACACTTTTTGTGTAAACGCCGCTATAGTTCACATAAGGTTTACTATGGATTTTGCATACCGCGCACGTAAAGCATTCAATGTTTTTTGAAATTTTAAAGTTCAAACCATTTACCATATTCATTTTTGAAAGTTTATTTAAATCATTTGCATTTATGTGGCCAAACCGCTTATGCCAATCACTCGCGTCATCACGAACCCCACTTACACAGTCTGCACTTTTGCTCACTAAAACGTTAGCAACATATATGCCATTTTCCAATGCACCAGTAAGAATTGTTTTTTTGTTTTTGTTTTGCATCATGTAAATGCGATGACATTTCCACTCTCTGCCAACTTTAGCGATGGAAAAAAAAACTGGAATGTAGATCAGGCACATACAAAACGTCTCTCAAATTAACAGTTGTGTATTTTGTTTTCAGATTAACCGTGCCCTTTCCGCGTTCATAAACGCAAGCACCTGAAGCTAAAAACTATTCTATGTTTTACACAAACAAGAGAACTAAAAAATATAGCATCTTTGCACATGTGAGACGTTGCGCCACTGTTGATTATCCAAGTCTCGCTCAAATTCTCCTCTATCTCTATTAACGACCACGAGGGAATTATTAGATTGAAAAGTGCACTGAGAACGTATATGAGCTCTCCGTCCACACTTAAAGCACTTTATATTGTTGTTGTACCTACTGGAAGTTGTGCTTTCGGTCGCTCTTCCATTTTCCTTTTGTCTTGTTCTGCTGCCGTTACCGACACCAATCTCACTCCTTATGCCTCTGCTACTGCTGCTGATTTCACCGTTTGTACCTCTGCCGCACCTCATGTTTTTACTGCGAAAAATTCCAACGCGCCTTTTCGACTCGTTTGCCGAAAAAGCCGTTTCTGCGCTACTGCATTTGTCACCGTGCCTTTGCTCCTCTTCCAGAACCTTCGCGACGAGATAATCCAATTTGGGCAATGCGTCCCTGCTCCCGATTGCCACCACAAAACTCTCCATTTCGTCTGGTAATGAGCAAAGCAACAAAATTGATAAAAAATCGTCCTCCATGGATATGCCAACTTCTTTTAAGTCATCTACAATACAGCAGAACTCCTTCAATAGAGCTGAAAACTTCTCGCTGCTTCTGCATTGAAATCGGATCAGTTTTTTAAATAGGTTAACTTTCCCACATACGGTATCTGCCTTGTAGAGCGCGTTCAACGTGTCCCATGCACTTTTTGCTGTGATAAAGTTTTTAATATGTATCAACTCACTTGGCTTGACGCTCAACGTTATAGTAGCGAGAGCCTTTCTGTCGCATACTATCCAGATGGCCTTCCAGGTTCCTCCTCCGGACAGTTATCGACGACTGCACTCCACAAATCTAGAGTGATCAGTAAACTCTTTAATTGAATACACGAAGTGGTATAATTTTCGCCACTTAATTTTTCAATGTTGGCTAAAGCGTTAGCCATTTTACCGCGACTATTGCTTTTAACACCAGATAAGCAAATCAACCGAATTATTGCAACTTCAAAAGAAAGATCTATTTATTTATGTCGACCGTGAACTTAGAAACCAAAGTCGATATCTGGGCCCATAACCATTTGAAGCAGTATTTCCGCGCAGAGAAAGAAAAAATCGTGTCGATGTAATTCACGCTTTTATTTTAAGTGCCGTTTTACACTTTTGGCATCGCCTACTATCTAATGTATAATTGTTTTTACAGAGTACATATGTAAGTTCCATGTACGTGAAGTACAATTGTTCGTATAAGAGAGCAGGATTGGTTTGCAGAGTTGTATTTAGAATTCAGCATGTTTGTCAATGCTTATTAATTTTAAATTTTCTATAAAAGTTTTATCCAGTATTCCTGTATTTGAGATTATGAGTGGTATGATACTCACTTCGTTTTCGCATAAGATTGCTGCAGCCTTAGCTAAGGAGCAGCATAATCTTATTTTTTTTTTAATATATGTTTTATATGCTCTGTTAAATCTGTATATTTTTCAATTTTTTCAATGTATTTGCTGTGTATGTTGGTATCATTTGGTATGCTTATTTCAAGTAATTGGGTGGTATTATCTTTTTTATTGATTATTGTTATATCTGGTCTATTGAATGCTAATGTTTTGTCAGAGTAAATCGTTCTATCGCAGTAGATTTTGTACAGGACGGACCAAATAAGACCTATAAATGTTAAACACAAATAACTTTTGCAATAATCATTTATTTTGGTTAATTGTTTTTATACATTGAATATATTTTATGGAAATTATGTATGAAATATTACATCAGAGAAATATCCACCATTTTTCTCGATACAAAGATTGGCTCTTTTTAACGCGCTTTCCATTGCACCACATAATGTTTCTGGTTGAAGGCTTAGTATATCGTCTCGAATATTTTGCTTCAGCTGTCTAATAGTCTCTGGTTTATTAAGATACACTTTGTCTTTTAAATATCCTCATAAAAAGAAGTCGGGCGCAGTCAAATCTGGCGAACGAGGTGGTCAAGGGAAATCTGAATTTTTGAAATCAGATGTTGGCCAAAAATTTCACGCAGCAGGTCCATAGTTTGCCTAGCAGTATGCGCAGTTGCTCCATCTTGTGGAAACCACAAGGATACTGCTCGCCATTGGCTGCAAAAAGTTTTCAATCAATGTTCTGTAAGAAGGTCCTGAAGTCGATTCCGGCGATTCATCCTCATTTTCGATGAAATATGGACCGATAGCTCTAAAGGCCATAACACCGCACCAAACAGTACATTTAGATGGGTGCAACTGATGTTGGTGTGTTGCCCTTGGATTTTCAGAGCCCAACAATCTACAGTTTTGTTTGTTGACATAACCATTTAAATGGAAATGCGCTGTTCTGATTTGGAATTCAAATGTTGCCGATACTTACGCTCCGTTAAAACAATTGATCGTTGACAAGAATAGAAAAACTCGATAATTTTAACGCGTTTTGTTGTACTGTAGGATTCCATAATAAATTTCCAACAATTCAATTATATCCTACAAAAAGAGAAAAATAAATATGTCAAAAAATAAAAAAGTTATGTGTGCTTAACATTAGTAGGTCGTATTTGGCCCACCCTGTATCTATCGTTTTCAACTATTGTGTCTGGCGTGTATTTATATATAGTATGACAGAGTGTTTTTTTGAATACTTAGATTTTTAAGTATTTCTTTAAATAATAAATTTCCAACAATTCAATTATAACCTACAAAAAGAGAAAAATAAATATGTCAAAAAATAAAAAAGTTATTTGTGCTTAACATTAGTAGGTCTTATTTGGCCCACCCTGTATCTATCGCTTTCAACTTTTGTGTCTGGCGTGTATTTATAGTATGGCAGAGTGTTTTCTTGAATATTTAGATTTTTAAGTATTTCTTTGTGAATAATTTTAGGTACTATGTTATGCCGCTCCATGTATTTTGTTGCGCCCAATATTGGGCAACCTGATGTTATATGGTCCATTGTTTCAACATGTATATTGCATTTTCGGCACTTGTCGGATATAACAGTCGGATCTTTTGTTATATATCTACGATAGTTTCTGGTAGATATTATTTGATCTTGTATTGCTAAAATAAACCCTTCTGTTGCTGGCTGCAATTCACCTTGGGTTAGCCAAGTATAACTATTGGGTTTTCAATATTGCTGTTTTGAATTATGTGTGGGTGTTTTTTATGGTGTTGTTTTTGTTTGTTTGTTTATTATTATAATTTTGTTTTATTGCATCCCAAGAAAGGAGTGATTTACATTAATTGGCGACAGCTTTGCTGCAAGCCAATAATTTATAACAGGTACAAAGATTACAATTAAATAAATGTATATAATTATTATATAAAATAGTTAACAATTTTACAAACAAGAAAAACGTTTACTGTAAAAAGTTTCGGACTATATGACAAGAATTGAGTAAAGCCGCTTTCTGCATGTCGAAAATAAAAAATTCTGGAAGTTGAAGAGTTTTCATGTTGTCTGCTAAGTTTTATGCACTAGTCCGTGGGCTGAGATGATAATTGGTAGTATGTGCACCTTCCTTAGCTTCTACTGGCGTTTGACATCTATGCCTAAGTCAGAATATTTGGATATTTTTTCTGCATATGCTAAAATTGCTCGGTCATAATATGGAAGGTAGTTTGAGTCTTCTTGAACAGGTTCTGGGGTGTATCTGAAGAACGGTATTTTGCTTGGATTGATTATTATTACTATTATTATAGAGTTACTCCATCTCGGTAGGGTTCGCAACTACCGGAGATAACATGTGTCCCGGATATCGGTATCAAGGGACAATGCTCTGTTGTTTTGTGTTACGATGTAGTAATTTTGTAAGTATATAAAATTTTAATAGATCTGGTTTAGAAAGGACCTTACTATAGTACAAGTTTTCAGTATAACAGCTTTTTGTATTTGTGCGTGTGTTTTTTCGTTTATATTTAATGATATTAGGTTTTGTATGAAAGTGTTGTGTAATATTCCTTTTGCTGAAATAATAATTGGTACTATTATCACTTCATTTTGTTTCCATATGTTTTTGATTTCTTGCGCAAGCGCTATGTATTTTTAAATTTTTTCTGTATATTGCTGTGTATATTAACGTCATTAGGGACACTTATTTCAATTAAATGTGTGGTTTTTTCTTTCTTATCTATTATTGTAATATCTGGTCTATTGCATATTATTGTCTTATCAGTGTATATGGTTCTGTCCCAGTATAGTTTAAAGTCTTCGTTTTCTAGTATGGTTTCAGGTGTATATTCATAATATTGTGCTGTGTCATTGGTTAAGTTGAGAAATGTGGCTATTTCCTTGTGGATGATTTTGGGTACTGTATTGTGTCTTTGAGTGTATTTTGTCCCAGCGAGTATTGGGCATCCTGCTGTTATGTGGTCTATGGTTTCTTTGTGTATGTTACATTTACGGCATCTATCGGATGTGATGGTTGAATCTTTTATTATGTATTTTCTGTAGTTTTTTGTTTTTGTTTCCATGCTGCTAGGGTTTCTTCTATTGTATGTTTTGGTAGAATAAGGCTTTGGTTGTGGAGGTTAAGGGGCGTTAGTTCTTTGTCTGCTAGTACTATTGCTTTATGAAGGGATGTGTCTTGGTTGTAGAAGTATGTTCTTAAGTTATTTATTTGGTTGTTGTGCAGCTGATGGATATCAATAAGTCCCCTTCCTCCATTTTTTCTGGGTATTGTTATACGCTCTTTACATGAATGTGTGTGATGTTTATTATGTTTTGTTAATTTCGTTCTTGTGGCTATCTTTAGATTTTCGATATCTGTATTACTCCACTTGATTACTCCAAAAGAATATGTTAACAACGGTATCGCATATGAATCCATGGCTTTAAAAAGGTTTTTCGAGCTCAAGTAGCTTTTCAGGATCTTATTTATACGCGCTAGATACGCAGCGGTTAATTATTTTTTAGTTGTTGTGTGGTCTATTTTTATATTGTATTTTGTTTAAAACCTAGGTATTTATAAAACTCATTTTCTTCCATGTTTAGGAGAGTTTCCTTATTAAGTGTTTCTATTGTGTTTCTGTTCGTCCATTGTCCGCGTTCTATATGTTGGGTTTTGGATTTATCTATTCCAAATTCCATTTTTATGCCTATAGTAAATTTCTCAGTTATTTTTATTCATCTTTGTAGTTCTTGTAGATTTTTCGCATATAACTTTATATCGTCCATGTATAATAGGTGATTTATTTTGTGAATATTTTGTTTTTGACTTTTTATATCAAATCCATATTTTGTTTTATTGAGTATGTTTGAGAGTGGATTCAGACATATGCAAAACCATAGCGCACTTAGTGCATCTCCTTGAAATATTCCGGTTTTTATTTTAATTGCATCTGTTGTTATATTTATGGATGGGGTTTGTAAAAGTACTTTTGTTGTCCAGTTTTCTATATTTGTTTTAGGAATTGTATATATTTTGGGTGTATTTTATATATTTTTAGAACTTGTAACAGCCAGGTATGTGGTATTTTGTCGAACGTTTTTTTGTAGTCAATATAACATGTATGTATATTAGATTTCGTTGTTCTTTAATGGCTTGTTGTGTGATTGTTTGGACTATTATTATTTGTTCTTTACAGCCTTGGCTTTGTTTTCAATTTCAATTTCAATTTCAATTTATTTGATTTGTTTTGTACATAGTAAGACAGAGTCTTGTGGTAGTACATCTTCTTATAATTCTAGAATACGAGGATGGTATACATAGAAATGCTACTTAGATTTAAAACTATTTTAACTATTAAACTTATAGACTAAAACTTAGAGTAGTAAGTGAGAAGAAGAGAAAGATGGTGGGAATGGGAGAAAGAAAGGGGGATTTAAGGTTAGAAGTAGTTAGAAACTGTAGTTTTAAAACACCTTGCTTGTTTTATAAGTTTTATTGTAGTTGGTATAGAATTCCATAGTTTTATGGCACTAACAAAGAACATGCGTTCTGATTCCAAGTAAGTGTAAGTCGGAACAATTAGATTCAATGTTCGGGTGCACTGGCATTGCTTAATGTTTTTATACAGGTACAATGGTTTTTGTGTGTATATTAATTTATGCAGGAACATAAGAGAGCGTATTTTGAGATACGAGTCGAGGTTATGATCGAGAATCTGTTTTGAGTAGATAGATATATGGTCATATTTCCTTTTTTCAAACACGAAACGCGCTGCATTATTTAAAGCGGTTTGCAATTTTTGTTTCGAATTATTATCAAGCCTGCAATATACTAATTCAGCGTATGATACATGAGGAACAATGAGTGATCTAACAAGTTTTAATTTAGTTTGCCGTGGCAGTAAGTAGGCAGTACAATATAGCTTTCTAAGAATATTATATACCTTGTTTACAACAAAGTTTACATGGTCAACGCATGATAATCTTGAATTTATTCTGAAACCCAGGTTAGTTACTATGTCATCAAAGTTAATGTTTACTTCATTTAGTAATATTGGCGGCAAAGAGCTAAGGTCATACTTTGAATGAGAAATAGCAGTCGACTTCGTCTTTGACTCATTTAATTTCAAGTTGTTAGATTTTGACCATTTAGAAATACGAGTGAGGTCTTCCTTAAGCCTTGCTATCAAATCTTCAATAAGACCTATTGGCCTTGACAGGTAGATCTGGGTGTCATCAGCATAGAGATGAATCGACGAATTTTGGCAACACTCAACAATATCATTAATGAAAATGCAAAATAAAATTGGACCTAAAATAGAGCCTTGCGGCACACCTGACGTAATTGGTTTTAGACTTGAGTAGTTATCACCACACTTAACTTGTTGTAGCCGATTCGAAAGGTAACTTATAGTGATAGCACAATTTTTGCAGTAAAATGTTGGGATCAATAGTATCAAATGCTTTTGAAAAATCGAGTAATACTAGCACTGTTAGGTAGTTTTTATCATAAGCAGAGCGAACATCTTCAAAAATTTTAAGCATAGCTGTGGAGCAACTATGCAGACTTCTGAAACCTGACTGGAAATTATTCAGCAGATAAAATGCTTATTGGTCTGAAGCGGTAGAGTATTTTATTTTAGGCACAGGTATTATATTTGCTATCTTCCAAATATATGGAAATGTAGATGAGGTGATTGAAAAGTTAATTATGTGCGTAAGTGATGGTATTACAAATGGTAGAATAATTTTAAGAAATTTAAGACAAATGCCGTCGGTCCCTATGGCATTAGATTTGACAGTATGTACACATTGTATCAAATCCATCTCAGTTGCAGACACAAATTCAAACTCACCGTCATCAACATGCTCTCGTAGAAGAACTTTTACAGGTATGTCGAGTGGAGCCCTATTAGATGCTAGAAAGTGAGTATTTAAGATTTCTGGGTCCAAACTGCACACGGACTTATTCTCTCCTGAGACACCTAAGGTTTTAAGGTTTTTCCATAGGACTTTCGGAGGTAAGCTATCGTTGAGCTTCCATTGTAGATATGCCCTTTTGGCATCTCTAGTAATTGCAGTTACTTTATTTCTTGCTACACGATATCTTTGCCACGAGTGAGTGTTTCTATCATTTTTCCATTTCTTATATGCTTTACTACGCTCTCTAATTAAAGACAATATCTCACGCGTAAACCATGGTTTCCTATTTCCGTGGACTTTAACTTTACGCAACGGAACAAACCTATCAAATAGATGGCTGACTAAAGCATTGAAATGTTGCAGTTTTTCATCCACTGTTGTGAATAACCGACACATATTCCAATTAAGCTCGGCAGCCTCCTTATTTAAGAGATCATGCTGAATAAGCTTAAAGTCTCTAAAAAATATCTCCTTTACTTGATTGTGTCTGTTGAACTGGATGTTGTAAGATAAGAATACCAACTCGTGGTCGGAAACTCCAGCCATAGGAAGTTGATCAATATGACTGACGTAATCTCTGTCACTGACGCAAAATACATCCAAAAGACTTGGTTTGCAGTGGGGTGCAAAGCGAGTAGCATATTCATTAATTAAGGAAATTCCTAATGATTGGAAACTATCTATCAAACTCCTGGAGGAAAAATTATCACAAAGAAGGTCTACATTTAAATCACCACACACAATAATATGTTCATAGGAGATGTGGAATTCCGCTAATTTATCAAATATCATTGTAAATGCATGCAACAAGACATTTGGTATTGTTATCATAAAATTTAACAAAAATGTATTCGACTTCTTGAAAACGATCTGATCTACAGATCTCTTTCCATTTAAAATTATTTTTAAAACATAAAGCAATACCACCTCCTCGAGTCTTCGTAGTCCTATCACATCTAATAATAGTGTAGTCGCACAGGGAATATACATTATTATCAATATAGTCTTTAAACCATGTCTCTGTAATACATATTAAGTCAATGCTCAAATTATCAAAAACAAAATTTAAATAGTCAATTTTTTCAGCATTCAAACTTCGCGCATTCAACTGACAGACATTAAACCCATTGTAGCGATTAGAAATGAGTTTAAGCAATCCTCTTGCATGCCCTTTGTCTACTTGTTTTGCTATTTCATTATGCATTGACAGTTTATGGTTGGGAGGATACGCAAGGTGGAGGAATTTAAATAAAGTAAGGAGATAATGAGATAGATAGGAATGAGATCAAAATAAAAAAGAGTACATTGTAAAGCCAAGAATATGAAAAGTACAAATGAGATGAACGAAATAGAAATGATACTAAAATAAAAATGATTACAATGCAAAGCAAAGAGTTTGGAAAACATAAATGATAAATAAGAGAATAAACTTAACGCAGACATAACATTAATAATATAACGCATAAATGTTTTTGTTTTTACATATTAGCAGTTGCAATGCTCTCTATACTCGTTTTTTTCAGTTATAAGTACAGCATCAGTTTGGGGTCGAGCTCTATCAAACACTTGCCCACGAACAGAGAAAACTGACGTTAGACGCTTTTGCTTTTTACACTGCATAGCCAAACGCATTAGTTCACGATTTTTTCTCGTAAGACATTCGTGGATAAATAGCTTTCCTTCAATACACCCCATTTACACACGGAGACATCTGGAATGGAGACACTGGAAATTCTCTTTTCATGTCTCATTCGCGGACACACGGGCAAAAATGTTTCCGCGACATTTTGACATTTAATACTTTAGCATCGTCTGGTTCGGATGTATTCTAGCACGCGCTTACATGTAAAGCAGAGAGCGTTCGACAACAGTTTCTTAAATATATGAATGAAAAATGCAAACTGGTTAAATAATAAATAATTTGTTGTTTTTTTATTGAAATATATTTATAAATCCTTATACTTGAATAAAAAAAAATTAAATTAAAAATACTTCATATGTAAATAATTAACTTAAAATTAAACTGAGTATCTAGAAATGCAGGGAAAAATTATAAATCAACATAAACATGTCCCATAACTATTTTAAATTATACTACTTTACTAGCAAAAATAATTGTGCATTTCCCAAGCAGCGTTCGTATGTTTGTCATCGTTGTTATCTTCCGTTTGCTTGAAAACCAACACATAACTTAGAACTTTCTTCCACAAAAGCAGAAAACGAATGAAGCAACTGTCAAAAATTGCTTTAAGATTGGAAATACGAATAAGAAGCACAAAGCGTGTCGCCAGTACAGGAGACAAATTCCCTTCTCTCTTCCGCGGCCGTCCTTCACCCCCGAACAAAATGTTTCCCTTCCAGTGGAGACATCGTGTAAATGGGCACATACTGACGCCGACATCACTAAGAGAAAGTGCCCGTCTCTTATCTTTGCAGAATTTAGCTACAGCTTTCAGCAGTTGAGAGCGATCTGCAGCAGAGCTCAATTTGATTATAATTGGAGCTACGCTTTTATTATTTGGTCGTAACCGGAAAGCAGAACGTACAGGCGCTAGTTTTACATGAAGCGTTTGGCACAGCTTGGAGAAATCCTTTAGAATGTCCTCATCTTTTCTTATAGGCAACCCACTAACAATAACATCTGTTGATATTGCGTTGTTCTCGTATACATTTAGTTGTTCGGTAAGTGCATATACCTCGCTGCGCAATTTTTCTACACTAGCACATTTCTGTTCAGTTATTTTTACCCGCTCTTCCATGTGCTTAACTGCCGACTTCAGGTTCATAAGATCCGCTGACAACTCACTGAATCGCTCCATTACTCGCTCTTCTGATTCTCTCAATCGTAATGTTAGCTCTTCAATGATGCTCTGCTTTTGGGACGCTAAGCGACTCTCAATTTTCGCAAACCACGCATTGAGAGTAGCGCTTGATGCATCGGTACTAAGGGACTTACTTAGTACTGAAGGTGTTTGCGGGGATGGTGACAATTTGTTCAAGGCCGTTGTTCTTGTTGACATTTTTGGCATGTTAGTAAATTCAAACAATTTAACTGGTGAAACAACAAGGTTTTTTCGCAGTATTTCAAGTAGTTATGTTACACTTTATTATGATTTTGATTTACCCGGACAAAAGAACCGCTTGTACAGGATTTACTCAGTTTTTTTAGTAAATTAACACTCAGTGGATTAAATAAAATTACGGATTAAACTGCAACTACTCAAAAACACGTCTACTCAGTCTGCTGATACATTTATATGTTTTCTACATCCTTTTTGTTCATTTGTTAAAATGTTATTGTTTATTAGGTGTGTGTATATTTTTTGGGACATTAATGATGTGATAATTTTGTAAAGAGTGGGTAAGCATGTGATTGGTCTGCAATTTGCTAGATAATTGGTATGATCATTCTTTGGTTTAATAAATGTTATTCCTTGAGTAAGAAAAGCTGGTAAAGTGTTTGATTGGTTTGTTGTATCATTTTCATTACGTTTCTTTAGCAAATCGGAGCTGTTAATGCGTTGCGTGAAATGCGATTCTTTCAGTTCGTGAGGAACTCATGTATCGAGTTTTCGAACCAAGCCATGTTGTTTTAAGTAATTTTCCATGCATGTATGTGATACATGAAGCTTCTCTGCAATCTCACGTATTGCGCCGTGTCTTTCCGAATCGATTATTGATTTGATTAGGTTGTCATCAACTTCAACTGGACGACCAGAGCGATTTTCATCGTTGAGTAAAAAATCACCAGAAGAAAATTTTGGAAAACCAATTTTGACACTGCCGTTCTTTTAAGGTTTCGTCACAATAAAAAGCAAATAACTTTTTAGGAGCTTGCGATACGGTTTTCCCTTCGCAGAAATAAAATAGCAAAATATGGCGAAAATGTTCCTTTTGATTTTCCATTTTTCAACGAACGCCAACGAAAACTACGCAACCTATCAAAAAACTTTTTTTACTGATTGACAGCTGAATTGCCAACTATGAAATAACAAAATGTGTTTTACATTTGTACTACATCTGCAAACCTAAAAATTCAACTGAAGCGTCTATGAGTGAAATCCGCAATTACTTGTTTGCCAACCCAATAGTTGCGGTTGAGCCAGTTGCAGATATGATAATTGGTACTATGTATATTAACCTTTCGTTGCTTTCATAATTATTTTATTTCAATTGCGATTTGAGTATATTGAGATATTTTTTCTTGCTCTTTTTGGATCAGATTATTATCATTTGGGACTGCAACATCAATCAGATATGTTTCTTGTTTATAAGTGTGATGTCTGGTCTATTGCTTGTAACTTTTAAATCCGTAAGGATCACTCTGTCCCAGTAAAGCTTTCCTTCTTCGCTTTTCACTACGTTTTGAAGTACATATTTGTAATAAGGCTCATTGGTGTTGTTTGTTAACTTATATTTGCATGCATTTGAGATGGGGTTTAATCTGAGACAGAACCAAAGCGCACTTAAAAAATCGTATTGAAAAATACCTGTCTTTTTTTTAATTTCTTTTGTTTTAATTTTATTCGTTCCATTGCTGAGATAAATCGTTATTCTCCAAGACTGCATTGCACTTTTAAGGAAGTTTTGTATTTGTAAGTAAATTTTATATATTTAAACGACTTTTTGTAACCATATGTGGGGTAATGAGTCAAATGCTTTTTTATAATCGATATAACATGTTGCAAGATTTCTTTGAGACTTTTCGGTTTGTTTCATTATTACACCATCTAACTAGTTGCTCTTTACACCCTTGACTATTCTTGCTGCATCCTTTTTGTTCTTCTGTAAGTACTCGTATGTTAGTTGTTTGATATGCTTTTCTATTTTTGTGGCTATTACTGATGTTATAATTTTATGTAGTGTTTTTAAAGTAGTTATAGGTATGTGGTTGTTGTTGTTGTTGAGGTGGTTGAACATTTCCACTGTGTTTTACTACCACTGTCTCGTCTGATGATGGTTTTTTTTTTTTTTGTTTCCAAGTCAGATCCATTTAGTGAAGTCCCAGTATAACAGCAAATCCTTTATCTCGATGTGTGAGATCTCCTTAATTTGCTGTAGTAAAAGCTTACCGCAGGAGCGGAGTCGTGCCCTGGCTAGCTCCGGACATTGACATAAATAGTTGAAAAGCCACCTTCCGCTTGACAGCTTCTGCAGATAAGATTGAAGGGTGGATTGAGTCTAGTTGCATGATCCCATACTTTCTAATGACCTGTAAGGGTTACAGTGATGCGTGAAATATTTGCCGAGATCATCCTAGCAGGTCATTCGTCCTTTGGATTTTGTATGACGGCCATGTGTTTTTTGTTGTAATACATGTATTTAGTTATTTGCTTCCATCTTCTTTCGGTTAAAGTAAGATAGTGTGAAGCAATGGATGCTTTTAATGTGTTCAGTGGGGTGGAGACTGCCACCGCCTGGCTATGTCTAGTGTCGAGCCCTTTCTTGCTAGCTCATCCGCTATCTCATTGCCCCGTATGTTCCTATGACCGGGAACCCATATCAGGGTAATTTCAAGCCAATGGCTGAGCAGTTTCAGCTCCTCTCTACAATGTAAGACCAGTTTGGATGAAATGGAGTTGGAGCTGCTTGACTGTCTGAGAAGATTGCTACTCTTGCACCAACTGCATTATAGAGCTCTAGGGATTTGCATGCTTCTCGCTAAGAGTTCTGCCTGGAACACGGTGGCATAATCAGGAAGACGAATTGACTGAGATAGGTTCAGTGGCTCCGAATGGAAGCCAGCTCCCACACCACAGTTCATCTTAGAACCATAGGTATAAATTTCGATATCCTGTCTTCCAATCACCTTCCCTTTGATTTATTCGGCTCTCGGTGCAAAACGTACCGTAAAGCCTTTCTTGAACTTAAGGTCGGGGACTGTGCAGTCTGATCTGTTTTTGAGCAGCGTGGGTCCCTGTAGGAGGATCTTACTGTGACCATACGACTTTGTTGTCCAGCTTCCTATGTCGCTGAGTCTCACCGCGCTGCAAGTACCTATTGTTTTAATGTGTAAATATAATGGCAAAAAATGTGTTAGTACATTGAGCGCTTCATTAGGACTGGTGCTTAGCGCACCTGTAGTTAGGATACACGCTGTTCTTTGTATCTTGTTCTGCTTAGTTTTGTTGTATTTACTGTCAGTTGCAGGCCACCAAACTAGTGCCGCATATGTTAGTATTGGCCTTATAAAGGCTGTATAGGACCAATTGGTTTGTTTTGGTTGGATACCCCATTTTTTATCCAACATTCTCTTACACGTGTAAAGTGCTATATTCGCTTTCTTTACCCTGTACTCTACGTTGGACTTCCAGCTGAGTTTGGGGTCTAGGATAACACCTAGGTATTTTGCCTGTTTGGTTAGCGTGAGGCTGACGCCGTTTAGTTTTGGGAGATTAAAGTTTGGCACTTTGGTTTTCTTGGTGAATAGCATCAGTTCAGTTTTACTCGGGTTTACACTTAAACCACAGTCCGTGGCCCAATTAATGAGTAATACCAGAGCTCCTTCCATAATCTGATTGATTGTGGTTGGAAACATTCCTGAAACCATAAGCGCTATGTTGTCCGCGTACGCCACCACTTTAATTCCCTTTCGCTTGAATTTGGTAAGGATGTTGTTAGCGACTAGTAACCACAGCAGAGGGGATAAGACTCCTCCCTGAGGGGTTCCCCTGTTGACAGAGCGTTTTATTGTGCAGCTGCCTACCTCACCGATGATTATTCTAGTTTTAAGCATGTTCTCTATCCATTCGTTGAGACCTATGTCTATGCCTATTAAGAGCCTCAATTATGGATCTTGTGCTAACATTGTTGAACGCCCCCTCTATGTCGAGAAAAGCAACTAGTGAGTATTGTTTGTATTCTATTCGCCCCTCAATCGCACTTAGAACCTCATGCAGAGCTGTCTCTGTGGATTTTCCTTTGAGATAGGCATGTTGAGATGGCGAAATCGTTGTGTCTGTAATCTTCTCCCTGAGATATACATCCACCAATCGCTCGAAAGTTTTGAGGATAAAGGAGGATAGGCTGATGGGTCTGAAATCTTTCGCTGTATCATGACCGCGTCTATCAGCTTTGGGGATAAAGATCAACTTAACCCTGCTCCAGCTTTTCAGAATATGCCCTAGCATAAGGCTTCTTCTGAAAAAGACCTCCAGCCAAGGAATCGTCGTTTCTCGAGTGTTCCACAGCACGGCTGGGAATATCCCATCTGGACCGGCTGCTTTATATGGTTCAAAGCTTAAGATTGATATCGAAGAGGATCCAATATATGGTTCGAAAAGGATCTCTTGTCGGATACTCTCCAATTTGTGACTATTTGGGAGTTATTGTTTGTGCATAGGGTAACGTCTAAGACCTCTTCCCAGCCTGGAAAATTTTCCGAGCTCGGAAAAGTGAAGGTTGGGGTGGTCCCTACATTACATATGTCTAGGTTGGTGTTTAATAGGATTTCAAAAAGTGACTCACCTCTTTCATTCGTCTCTGAACTGCCACACGTTTCTGGCGTTTGCGTCGCAGCCCATCAATAGTTTAGCTGTGTTGTTTAATGTTGACAGGAGTGGAGCCACTTCGCCTGGTTCCGGTTTCTCATGTGGCCTATACACCGATGACAGGTACATTGCCGATTTCTGCAGCTTCACTTTCACCACAGTAAAGTCGGGAGCACTAAAATTAGAACACAGAAAAGCTTTTAAGTGTTTTTAGTGCTTATGCAAGACCGGGGCTTACCGTCTGCTTTATTGTAGAATATGTTGATGTTGTTGTTGTTTTGGAACCCCTTAACCTCATTGCCTCTGACCCAGGGCTCCTGTATAAATCCGATGTCTATGTCCCCTTTCCTGAGGAAGACATCTAATTAAATTTCGAGTGCTGCAGATTCACCTGTATGGCTCTAGGTATCGGGTTTGTTCTCGTCTTCAGTTAGGTCAAGCTTTTCTAGCCGTTTTAGCTGTATATTGTTGTCGAACTCATCTGGGTCCTCCTCATTTTCATTGCCGTCTGCTTTGAAAATTTTCAGTTTAGCCTTTCTTAGACCAAACCGCATTTTGTTGACAGATTGTTTTAGTATTGGCAGGCACTCATCGTTAATCAGCAGAACGAATGACATGCTGCTCTTCTGCGGTTTTTCTGCCTTCACGATTGCCAAGTCGTCCATTGGCACCGTAGGGTTGTGTGCACCGCTCAAGTCCATCACAGGTAGCCAAATATGAGCGCGAGGAGGGCAAGGTATAACCTTGGCCGGAATGAGCTTAATCTTTAAGCCTTCCAGTGAGCTGCTTATCTCAGCAACGCTCTTTTTTAGGACAGCCCTTGACCAGTCGTCGTCGCACTTGATTACCCTACAGACTCGAAGTACTCCTGCAGAATCGAAGGAAGGGAGGGTTCCGCACTGTGCTCCAACCACATGCTTGTCTAGCACGAGCTTGCACAGTTTGGCCTCCACTTGCCCCCACTTCTGCAGGACCACTTTGCCGCTATTTGTAATCTCGTCGATCAGTGCGTAGAGGAGGTTATCCTTAACCACCTCACTGAACGGTCGTGGTTTTTTTTCTTCGATGCTGCTGCACACCTTAGGTCTCTTCGGTGCCTGATCGATCACGATCCTGACCGGTTTCTCTTCATCGCATCGCCTTTTTTATTGTTGTCCGTTTTAGGTTTTTTCGATATGAAGTCTTCATACTCCTTTACCAGCTGCTGGTATTTTACCTTGTCAGCCGCGTCATTCTTGACAATCTTGCTTAGAATAAACCTCGCCTTCGTGTAGCGAGACTTCATGAGGGCACCCTCGGATTTGTGTTTTTTTGCGGGCTGACTCTCTGTCTCTGAGTGCCGTCTGTCGCCTTTTGCGATGTTGTTGGTAGAACATTTTGTTGTTGTTGCTTGCTTGATATGGGTGTGCTATGGCTGGTACTTCTCTTACTCTTTGCTGACTCAGCCGTATCTTGCCTGGAGGCCAGTAGGGTATCCTCCTCGGAGGATGGTATTGTGTCGCAGCGCGGCACGAATTTTTTGTTTTTTTCTTGTATATTCATCATCTCGTTCTTACGGTTGCTTCGCTTGACTGTGTCAAACTCCACAACCTACGAGTATTAAGGAGACGTAATGGGGAAATCGCGGCAGCATCCCTTACCGCGGTAAGGCCACAGTTACTCTCGAAGGCGGCCAGGTATTCGAGAGGGAAACTCCGTTCGCGATGCACATGTTTTACTTCCCTGTGCCATTCAGTCCTCGGCACGATTCCAAGCACACCTTGACTTGGGAATGTGTTGGTACGGTACTCTCCGTATAGATGATTGGACGAACATCGCACATGCCGTTTCGCGAATGGGTGTTCAACCAATCCGCATACGGAGCTTCCCTCTTAGTTCATGGCGGGTTAAATTCCTAAATGGAATTTAGCCGTGATTCAAGCCCCATCCCCGCGGCAAGGAGACCAACATGACAAGGAAATGTAGTGTTTGGAATTTGGGTGCCTGAGCTTTTTGGTAGTATAAATGTTTTTCCATGTGTGAGAAATTTTGGTAGCTGCTCCGGTTTAATTAAAATATAATTTATTTGTGCTGCCAATATGCTATGAAGTGCTGTAAACTGTTGTACCAGAAATTGTGAACATGGTCGGTTCTGGGTGCTTTCCAGTTATGAGCTTTTGATAATATTTGTAAGCTGATTTGTGGTTATTAAGTGATCTGTTTGTTGTGGTATATAGTATGTAAATGTATTTGAGTGCGACCAGATGGATTTCCAAAAGTCTTCTATCTGGTCCTTGCAGGGAGGTATCATGTTAATGCTATTGTCTTGTGGCAAATTCTTGAAAAATTGTCTTTGATTATTATTGAATTGATTATTATGAGTGTGTCTATCATTTGATTTTTTATATCGTTTCAGTCTCTTTGCATACACTGAGAGTTGTTGTTTCATTTTGTCCATTGCTTCGCATATATTTTCGTTGCGATATGGTATAATGTGCTTAATGTTAATGATAAGCTTTTTTGATCTTAAACCTGATATACATATATTTCGTTGGTCTACCTATGTTTTTTCTGAGTGCGTTGATTTTGTTTTCCAGCTTAATTTCCCATTTTGGTTTATTATTGATTTTTTGGTCTTAATAATCTTATCGGTACAAATTTTTTGATTGTTATTTAATTTGATTACTGTAGGTGCAGCATATACCATACATATTAGTAGATGTGTTTCTGAGGTTTGCGTTCCAGCACAGAGTTTATATTGAAAATAGGGTAATTGGTATCTATTTTCGGGTTCGATGTCTTGCCATTTTATTAACTTTTCTTGTAATTCTTTTTCATATTCGTTTATTGCTATATTTTCTTCGTTGTTATTTTTATTATTATTACAATATTTGTATAAGGGGTTTTTTGGATTAAGGTTTGTTAAAGTAATTTGTAGAATTGGGGAATTATTATAATTTGGGTTATTGCCTTGAAGTTCTGTATGGTCATTGCATTGTGCAGTATCATTTGGTTTATTGGTTTGCAGTTGTGATTCTATTACTGATTTGTTGTTGTTATCCTGACTGTCACTTTGTAATTCTTTTGGAATTCCCTCTTTTATATTTTGTAGTTCTACAGCAGTTAGACGGTTATTTGTTACAATAGTGCGTTTCTGGTCTAATACTCTCTGTTGTGTTATGTTTGCATATTGAGGGTATATTTCAATGAAGAATCTATGCAAATCTTCAGGGTATGCAGTCTTATTTGTCTCTATGTTGGTGCTTTTGTAATAACACCGCATGACATTTATATTCATTTCTCGTGTCCAAGTCATACGTTGCCGTGGTTTTCCAGCTTTGGTGGTTGCTTCTTCAGAACGCAAAACACTTCCAGCTTGTTGTTGTTCGCGGTTATCCGTAAAGTTCGGGTTCGTTTCGGCATCTTGGCCGAGCAATATGTTGCCGTTCCTTGGCCCTGGCGACGTTCGGCCCAGGCTACATTTCTATAACCACGAAAAAGTTTTCACGTTGATGGGTGGTTAGCCCATACCGATGGTCAACTGAGGAGCGCGGGATTGTCACACCCGAATCATATAAGTTTCCTCTGCACATTTTTGTTCAGAGTTTTCATCCGGCTCCACTGTTTTCCTTCAGACATATATTTTACTAGCCAACATGTTAGGCGGTTAGCGGAAATTTTTCCATCGATCAGACTCAGGTTCCGTGGGTCTTGTTAGGGACTTCCTTGCGGGTTTATAAATTTATCTTATATAAAAGCTCTACCGACCAGGGCCACCGGCTTAGTCAAATGATATTAATTGCAAATAAATATAATTTATAAGACTAAATAAGTTGAAAGATATTTATAGCATTCTTTATATACTTATACTTTATACTTATAGTATTTTCTGAAGGGATGGAGAGAATGTTGATTGGATCTGCGTTATCCAGTGTTGTGGTCCATTAGGCGGAGATAGATGGACATTACATATATCATAGCAGAATGTGGCGTATGGTTAAGCGGTTCGCGTTGCAAAAGTTACACATTGGCTGCGGACTCTTTGACAAATGGTATTGGTGTGTTAAAAGAATATGGCCTAGCTTTAATCGTACAAAACATCGGTTCATCCGTAACCGTGTGGACTTACATCTTTGTATTCGTGCTAGAAGATATACCAACTGGCGCCCAACTAAGACTTTAAAGCTCTGGAGTATATGGTTTTAATTGATGTTGTGCTAAGTGGTTTATAAAATACGATTTAAAGGCAAGATTTGCGGCCTAGTCAGCATGATGGTTGCGAGTATGCCCGAATGTCCAGGTATCCACATTAGTTTTGTGTTTGGCGCATTCTTAATTAACAATTTTAGCATGTGACACATCCATTCGAATGTTTCTTGTACACTGATTGGCTATCGGTGCATGTTAAAACCTTTTGCTGAATCTTTACAAGATTTAATGCTGAAATTATGACCTGTAATTCAGCTTCAAAGATACTGGCGTCCTGCGGTAGTAGTCCGTGAGAAAGGGTATCCCCAGCTTCATTTGTAACAGGAAATGCAAGGCTTGGTGCCATCAGTGAGTGCACTATGCTCCAGTAAAAATGCTGATATGTTGTAAAGATATCTTCAAGTTTAAATGATCGGCGACCTCTTTTACGTCGCATGATGTTGATTTATGACTGAGCGCCTTGCAATAATCAGCATCAAATCCCATTTTTTTAACATCTCGCTAATTTGTGCCCACGCCCCGTGGAAAGAGAAGGACGATGCGACCAAAGATTCCTTCTATGAGCGCTTGGAGCGTTCCTATGAGCGCTGCCCACGCCATGGCATAAAAATCGTGCTTGGCGACTTCAACGCCAGGGTGGGCAAGGAGAGAATCTTTGGTCCCACAGTCAAAAAACTCAGCCTAAACAACGAAACGTCCGGAAACGGTCAAAGGCTGATCGACTTCGCCGGGGCCCGAAACATGGTAGTCTGCAGCACCACATTTCAGCATAAGAAAATTCACCAAGCCACCTGGCAGTCTCATGATCGCAAAGCATGAAACCATGTCGGTCATGTTGCTACAGATACAAGACACGCTTCTAGTGTACTAAATATAGGTACTTACGATCCGAGGACCCAACATCGGATCCTTACCTCGTTGCAGCCAAACTGCGCACACGCCTCACTCCTGCTCTCAGAGAGTACTACCCAACAAACCAGCATGCACGAGCGATGGAGCAACATTTCTCGTTCTCAACGTACCGCTGCCGAAGAAAAAATCGGGTTCCAGCGAGCCCAAAAAAAATAGTTGGTACGACGCGGAATGTCATGCCTACAGCGCCACGCTGCGATCGGGTGCAACGCGAGCCATAGTGATAGCTGCGCATGTCACAGAGAATGTGAAGATCCCGATACCCCAATCGTTGATGACGGAATTGTCGTTCCGCTACCCGACCATGAGGAGGTGAGAGTAGCGATAACGCGGCGAAAGAACAACAAAGCCGCGGGAGCCCACGGACTGCCGGCTTAGTTATTCATACATGGCGGCGAGGAACTGCTAAGGTGCATGTATCAGCTTCTATGCAAAATATGGTCAAATGAAAGCATGCCTTCCAATTGGAATTTAAATGCGCTCTGTCCAATCCATAGGAAGTGTGATCTTGCAATCTGTGCCAATTACCGCGGCAATAGACTTCTAAATAGCGCCTATAAGGTTCTAGCGAGCGTGTTGTGTGAAAGGCCGAAGTCATCATCAACCAACTGATTGGACCTTATCAGTGTGGCTTTAGATCTGGAAGGTCTACCATCGACCAGATATACACAATACGCCTAATCTTGGAAAATAGCGAAAATAGAAGAACCGACACACACCACCTTTTCGCCGATTTCAAAGCTGCATTCGACAGTACGAAAAGAAGTCACCTGTATGCCGCGATGTGTGAATTTCATATCCCCGCAAAACTAATACAGCTATGCAAGATGACATTGCTGAACACCAGCAGCGCCGTCAGAATTGGGAAGGACCTCTCCGAGGCGTTTGATACCAAACGAGGTTTCAGACAGGGTGATTCGCTGCCGAGTGACTTCTTTAACATGAACCGCAGAGCTTAATCGCTCAGGCACAATATTTTTAAGAGCGTACAATTGTTGGTGTATGCCGATGATATTGACATCATCGGCCTTAACAGCCGCGCTGTTAGTTCTGTCTTCTCCAAACTGGAGAAAGAGGCAAGCGAATGGGTCTGGTGGTGAACGAGGACAAAACGAAGTACCTCCTGTCTTCAAACAAACAGTCGGCGCTTTCGCGTATCGGCACCCACGTCACTGTAGGCAGTTATAATTTCGAGGTAGTAAAAGACTTCGTTTATTTAGGAACCAGCATTAACACCGATAACAATGTCAGCCTTGAAATCCAACGTAGAATCTCCCTTGCCAACAAGTGCTACTTTGGACTAAGTAGGCAACTGAGCAGTAAAGTACCCTCTCGACGAACAAAACTAACACTCTACAAGACTCTCATCATGCCCATCCTAACGTATGGCGCAGAAGCTTGGACGATGACAACATCCGATGAAGCGACGCTTGGAGTGTTCCAGAGAAAAATTCTGCGGAAGATTTTTGGACCTTTGCATGTTGCCGGCGGCGAATATCGCAGGCGATGGAACGATGAGCTGTATGAGCTTTACGACGATAAGGACATAGCACAGCGAATAAAGATCCAGCGGCTACGTTGGCTGGGTCACTGCGTCCGAATGGATAGAAAGCTCCGGCTCTGAAAGTATTTAATGCGGTACCAGCTGGTGGTAGTAGATGAAGAGAAAGGCCTCTTTTGCGTTGGAAATATCAGGTGGAGGAGAACTTGGCCTCACTTGCTGTGTCCAACTGGCGCCGGTTAGCACGAGAAAGAAACGACCGTGTAAGCGTGTAAGCGGTTATCGCGCCAATCAAGAAGAAGAATGATGCTTTATGTGAAGGCGGTCTCCTTCTTTTATTCCATAATCGCATATCATGGTTAAGAATATGAGTGGAATCGCAGAATTATTTGTATGTTACGCAACTTCTGAGATATTTCGTGGGATCTTTAAGTGTTTAAAAACCACCTTCTATTAGCATATTTATAGTGGGTGTTGTCCTAAAAGCACGTAAACCCCTCGGAACCGCGGCATGAAATGATGCTGTGATTTTATTAATGGTAGATTTACTACATTTTGTATATATTTGCAGACCATAGTCAATTATTGATTGTAACGGGTTGGCCATATAGCGTATGCTTTTTGAACCACCTATTTTTTTGAGAATGGTAACATAAATGACATGCCAAATGTGTTCATAACTAAAGGTTTGACATTTACGAAACGGGACGCTATACGCTTGAACAAGATGTCTCGGGGCCCAGATTAAGGTAACTTTATGGTTTTCGCTCATGGTGACAAATTTAGTACTGCTTTGTTCCACCACTCTAGAGGTTGTTTTAGCCAAACCCAGTGCCTGGATTGCAGCTTGACCCTCCGAAAGAATAGCGATATTGCTCTTAAAAGAAGGATCTGCGATTAGTAGCCTAAAAGCTTCCCCAATTGCCAGTACTTTCGCCTGAAAGACACCGCAAGCATTAGGGATACGCACAGATCTTTCAATTTTAAGTCTATGAGAATATATACCAGCTCCAACACCACAATCCATCTTACTGTCATCTGTATGGACTGTAGTGTCGAAGTTGTTTAGTGAGAATCCCTTATTCCACTCTTTCTAAGATGGAGAGAGAATGACAAAATTTCTACTGAATGTTACCGTCGGGACGATGTACTCAGTGCTCGTCGAGATATACTGTGTTTGTCACAGTAATAGACTGGCATGGCCATGAGCTTTTTCCTTCCAGCGACCCGCTTCATTTAACCTAAATGCACTCATTGTTGCCATTTTCTCGATATGTAGATCTGCCGGAATAACGTGTGTCAGAGCGTGCTGGGCCTCCATAGGACATGGTCTGATTGCACCGACTGATATTGCACAGGCCGATCTTTGCATTGTGCCAAGTAATTTGATGTTGTATTCTCTCTCTATAAATTTCCACTAAACTAAAGAGTCTTACGTTAAAATTTGTCGTATAACCGCCTTATTCAACCATAATGCATACTTGGGTTGAAGACCCCATCTTCTTCCTAGCATACGTTTACAGGCATATAAAGCGATTTCTACTTTCTTTACCAGTTCTTTAATGTTTAATTTCCAGCTAAGTTTGGAGTCCAGAAATACCCCTAAGTACTTTGCACTGGTTGAAAGTAAGAGGGTTAATATTTGGTCGTAAATAGCATGAGTTCTGTTTTACGCGGTTTAGGCCACAGCCTGTAGCCCAAGAGTTAAGCTCGTCTAACGGCCTTTGAATGATCCCACTGATCGTATTGGGACACAGTCCTGATGCCATTAACATCACATCAGCGTACGCGACCACTTTTACCCCACCTCCATTAAGTTGTATTAAGATTCTACTAATAAAACATAACCAGAGGAGTGGAGTTAATACGCCCCCCTGTGGAGTGCCCCTGTAGACTCTTTTAGTTATGTTTATATTACCCATATTAGCTCTAGTTATCTAGCAGAGAGATGATCCAATTGCTAATACAATTTTCCCCCCTAAGTCTATTAACGCCCGTTGGATAGCATCAGTGTTAACGTTATTAAATGTGCCTTCTTTGTCAAGAAAAGCTGCCGTGGTGTACTGTTTTCTTGCTAGAGACTCCTCTATTGTTCGGATTACCTCGATTTGCTTTTTGTATGACTAAAATCCGGTCAAATGTTTTTAAAAGGAAGGATGGCAGACTAATTGGCCTAAGGTCCTTCGCTGATTCATGTCCCCTTCTACCTATCTTTGGTATGAAGATGACTCTAACAGGTTTCCAGCTATTTGGAATATAACCTAGGTTTAGACACGCTTTGAAAATGTCCATTCGCCATGGCAGAATACTATCAAGAGTTTCCTGTAACATCTTTGAAGAGTTGCCAATTACCTGTTGAGTAGGTGAGATTAAAATCTTATCTGGCTTCTTCCCTTAAATCCGAGAGCCCATTGCTCAACCAAGTCGGATAAGATTTTTTGCTATATTTAATTGAACACGACGTCTTATAGGCGCTACTGAATGTCTTCTCCAATGTTGTAACCTTACTCTCCAGGTTTTCCGTGAGAGTGATTTGGCTGATCGGAATTCTTCCCAACCTATTATTCACTACATTTTTGGACTTTTCCAATTAGTTCTTAGTGGGTTTCGATACGGTTAGGGTTTATAAACCCTCAGATCCAGATCGTAAAGGATCAACCTTTGATCCGAGAAAGAATTTGTTGTTGGGACAGTAAAGTAACATCAATCACTTCCGCCTATTCCGTACTAGAAAAGAGGGAAGTGGGGGTATTACCTTTGTTACATACCGTCAGGTTAATATTATTAATAAAATCGTAAAAAGACTCACCTCGTTCGTTCGTCTCCGACCTGCCCCATAGAGAGTGCCTTGCGTTAAAATCGCATCCGAGTAGCAGGTTCTTATTTCTAGCTTCACTCACAAGCCGACGAGCTTCCTCGGGTGGTGCTGGCCAATCATGTGCCATGTAGATGTAAGCCAGTTTGATGCCGACACCGACAAACCGACAGCGGCTTCCACCTCCACAGCCGTCACATCTTGTGAACAATATGATGGGATTAAAAATATATTCAAATGTTTCTTAGATACAATATAAGATCTGGGGTTACCTTCAGTACGTTTGTAGAAGAGGTTATGGTTGTTCACCTCCCTTCACCTCGGTGCTCCGCACCCAGGGTTCCTGGACTAATGCGATGTCGACGTCTTCCTCCGACATGAGAACGGTTAGGTTGTCCGTTGTAGCCCGCGAGTGCTGCAGGTTTATTTGGACAACCTTGAGACCCATGCTGCTGGTCGTTTTACAATTCGACGTCGTCTCCAAGCTGCACTCCCGGGTGCTGCTCGTTAGCGCCATCGCTTTTGGTAGAAGCGGTGTCGTCAAGTTTCATGCCCGTGAGCAACTCGTCGGAGCCGTCAACCTCAACCTGTTCATCCTCCGGATTTGCAGAGCGGAATATCGTCAGTTGCGTTTTCCTCACGATGAAACGAATTTCCCAGAGGCTCGATGCTCTCCTCCGATATTTGGAGAAGGAAGGACACACTGTTCTTTTGCCTCCGCTTTGTTGATGATCCAGTCATCCATCGGAACAGTGTGGTTGTGTGCTTGCAAGTATGGAATTAGTTGCTTAGCTCCGAAGTCCATGTTCGGTATCCAGATGCGAACCCTCGGCCGTCGAGGGATTTCGCTTCCCGGAATTAGTTTGAGCATCAAACCTTCCCAGTCGTTCGGGACCTTGCCCACAACTATTTGCAGGAAGTTAAGAGAGAGTTGATTATCGCACTTGATCACCCTGTATCCGTATGGTCACCTGCCCCACCAGGGCGCTGAACATGTCGCCATGTGCGGTGACCAAAGAGGATATCGGGGAAATAATTGGTCAGCCATGGCAACGCCCCATAACATGGTAAGGCCACCGTTACAACCTGAGGCCTGGTGTCAGGAGGACTCCGTTAGAAGACAGTCTAATTTTGTCCCCCGGGGTACCGAACCCACCCAATAGGCACGGATCGCATCACACCTTGCGTTGAAGGAGTTTTTTTAACGAAGTTTGCATCTTCGATCTGTGTGGTTCGCGGGAGATGTCCTGCAACTACCCATATGTGGGAGGCGTTCCACCTAGGGACGCGCCCTCTAGGGATAACAGGTTCCCTCGAGGGAAACACCTAGTATTTTCATAAAATTTACATTGATTGTGGAGTGATTGTTATATTGAATGTTAAGCTGATTACAATTGTGTTTCCTGCAGACATGCAGGTGCTTGCATCTCTTAAATGAAATGAGAACACCTGAGTGTTTTGACCATTCGTTCAAGGCGCTTGAAGTTGTACAAAATGAAGTATAAATATCAGCTATTTTCTTATTATTGCATAAAAAAATAAGTCGTCAAATTAATGTGAGACAGTGCTTAGTGTTTGGTTGTATGGCTCATAATTTTGCTAACTTCGTTAAAAGCTGTTAAGAAAAAAAGTCACAAAGAAGGGAGATCCTTGGGGGACTCCATTGTGAAAAGAAAAAATGGGAGAAAAGCCTAGCAACCAATTTTACGATTGCTCAGAAAGGTTATGTAATTGAAGATGTTGTGTCCAACTTTGTTTTTGTTTTTTGGAGAAATTTAAAGATTATTGGTGGTCAAGAAAAAATAAGGCATCCAATGTGCTAGAGCCGGCCTTGAATCCAACTTGGAATGATGATAGATGCTTTTTGATTGTCAAAACCCTTTTTGATATCATTTTCTCCTTTATTTTGCTCATACATGGTGTTAGGGAGATGGGCCAATAACTTTCAATAAGCGATGATTTTTCCTGTGGGTTTAATATAGGTACTAAAGCGTTTTTCAGTAAGAGCGCTTCAACTTTTTTTTTGAATAAAACACAAACGGTTTGACTTTTTTAACTAATTTTTTTTTATTATCGAGTTTGAACATATACATTTAATTATGAAATTCGATTTCTTTTGCATGACCACCGCGTGCACGTTTTACGAAGTCCAATCGTTGAACCCAATTTTCGACCACTCTTTTGAATAAATCGGCCGAAATTCCAGCAATTTCGCGTTCAATATTGGCTCTGAGCTTACAAATCGTCGCCGGCTTGTTACTGTAGACCAATGACTTCACATAACCCCAAAGAAAATAGTCAGATCACACGAGCGCGGCGGCCATTCGACCGGTCCATTTCTGGAAATAATGCGCTCATCGAACTTACTCTGCAACAAATCAATTGTAGCGTGTGCTGTGTGGCTTGTGGCCCCGTCCTGTTGAAACCACATGTCGTCTAAGTCCATAATATTCAATTGCGGCCAAAAATAATCGTTTATCATGTCGCGGTATCGATTTCCATTCACAGTAGCGTGGCGATCGTTCTCGTCAACGAAAAAATATGGGCCAATTACGCCGCCGGCATGTAAACCGCACCAAACAGTGATTTTTTCGGGATGCAACGGTGCCTCATGAATCACGTGTGGATTGCTTTCTGCCCAGTAACGCATATTTTGCTTGTTGACAAAGCCAATGAGCTAAAAGTGAGCTTCACCACTGAAGATGATTTTTTGGAAAATAATGCTCTTAAAGTAGCAGCAACAGAACGATTATTTTCATAAAAACTTTGCACGATTTGTAATCGTTGCTCAAGTGTGTAGCGTTCCATGATGAAATGTATACTAATGAAGTTTACAAATGACAAGCGAAAAATAAAAAAATATTGCGTCGTTCGCCCTCCCTATCGGAAAAAAGTTGAAGCGCACCTATTGAAAAACGCCTCATTAAAACTCCTCGAAATTATGCCAAGATTAATAATTGAGTAGTCTCAGACTTATACTCATCGCGAGTGGAGTTGCCTTTCAGACTGTGCTTTTTCTCTTGGTTTCTCACCAAAGTATATCTTTACCGTTAATCACTTTTCCATCGTAAGGGACTTTTTCCTTTACAGTTCTACTCAACAATGTAACGGCAACTCAGATTATCAAACTTCCTCTCCGGTCAATCGCACCTCCAACAATATGCAAAGCAACAACATTGCTTTAATCTCCAACTCACAACCTTAAACCTTTGATTCTCTCCAGTCCACCAACGTCAACAACGTTCATAATAACATGGCTATCAACACTTGCTCATCTATAACCAACACATTACCACAATTCATCAGCGAACTCCCATCCCACTCTAACCACACAGGTCGAAGACGTAAACTTCGTTAAAAAAACTCCCTCAACCCAAGATGTGATGCGACCCGTGCCTATTGGGTGGGTTTGGCAGCCGGGGGACTAAATAAGGCTGTCTTTGTACGGAGCCCTCCTGATATTAGGCCGCCTCAGGTTGTAATGGTGGCCTTGCCATGGTATGGGACGCTGCCATGGTCGACCGGATAGTTCTCCTTTATCCTCTTTGGTTACCGCGCATGGCGACATGCGCAGCTCCCTTGGCGGGACAGGTGGCCGTACGAACCAGATGAAATGCTGAAACAAAAACTTAAAAATTCGGATGACGGGAAAACAAGCACGGAACAAACGGACAAAATGACGGAAAAACATACTGACGCATCGACAGCACGGACTGATAAAAAACCAAACACGCGGACAGAAGTACAGGACAAGCAAACAGACAGACAGGAGGAAGTGATGGACGCACTTAAAAAACAGTCAGACAATTGGACAAGACGTACGAGCAAGGACGAACTGAGGATGACGGGGTCACCCTCAGAGGATGAGCTCTTGGCCTCCAGCCAAGAAAAAGTTGAGGGCAAAGCTGTGGGCCACAGTACGCCAACAACTATAAATCAACCAACAACATCCGCTAAGGCCATGGGGCAAAAGCGTGGTAATAAAGGTCCCTCGAGGTATAAACTTTACCAGAGGTCTCTCGCTATCCTTGGCAGGATTCGAAAAAACGAGACCGAAGGTAAAGTTCATCCCAAAGATGAGACCGACAAGGCAAGATGTCAAAAGGTGGTTGATGAATACTTGGCATTCCAAGCCGCCAACAGGACAGATGCCAAAAACCGAAACGCTCGCATGACGAAACTGGGAAGGTAACAAAGAAGCACAAAATATCGGATCAGGGTGCAGTTGCCTCCAAACCTATCAAGCGATTTAGTGAGGTGGCACGGGACCATCTCTAAATGGCATTGGTAGACGAAACCTCTAACCGCGGAAAACCAGTGCTTCACAAATGGTCAGAGATTGAGGCACGGTTGCCTCGCATAGTCGTTGACCATGTCATGGCGAACCCGGAGGGCCAAACACCAGGTTTCGACTCGGTGGAGGTAGTCCGCGGTTACCGTGTCATTAAGTGCGATGACCAATTCTCACTACATTTTCTGACAAACGTGATTGGTAAAATCCAGAACAGCTGGGAAGGCTTGAAACTCAAGCTAATTCCGACCAGCGAAGATTCCACGAAGGCCGCGGGCTCGCATCTGGGTACGAAACATGAGTTTGAAGCCAATAAACTAATCCTCTACCTTCAGGCGCATTATCGCTCGGTACCGATGACACATTGGTTGATTATCAAAGCGGAGTCTCCGCAAAGGCACAGCAGGTCCTTTTAATTACAGAAGAGAGTCTGGAACCACTGGAAAAGTTGGAAACAAACTTCAGTTTGGGATCAGGAAGACCCAGCTGAAGGTATTCCGTTCTGCAAACCCGGGAGAGCAGCAGGATGAGGTCGATGGTGCCAACGAACTGCTGACTGGCATGCAGCTAGATGACACCGAGTCCGAAAAAGGAAACCAATAAACATGGGTTTAAAGGTTGTCCAAATTAATCTGCAGCATTCACAGTCTGTAACGGACAACTTAACCGTTCTCCTGGCGGAGGAGGATGTGGACATCGCACTAATTCAAGAACCCTGGGTCCGGAGCACCGAGGTGAAAGGGTCCACTGGGAAAACCTACAATATCTACTATAAACGGATAGAAGGTAATCCCAGAACATGTATTGTAGCTAAAAAACACTTAAATACATTTTTAATTCCATTATATAGTTCACAGAATGTGACGGCTGTTGAGGTGGAAGCCACTGACGGAGTCAGAATAACGCTTGCCTCTACATGGCACACGAAAGACCAGCCCCGCCTGAGGAGGCCCGTAAACTTGTGCAGGAAAGCCCGAACAAAACCCTGCTTCTCGGATGCGATGCCAATGCAAGGCATGCTCTATGGGGAAGCTCCGAAACAAACGACCGAGATGAGTCTCTTTATGATTTCATAATTAACACTAACTTGTCGGTATGTAACAGGGGTAACACTCCCAATTTCACCTTTCCAAGTACGGAGTACTTCAGGGGATGGGAGGAAGTGATCGTTGTTACCCTAATGTCTGAAAACAGCTCAGTAAGGTTAGACAATTGGAGGGTCTCTGATAAAAGGTCTTTTTCGGATCACAGCTGGATCCTGTACGATATGGATCTTAATGTTGATCCGCCCTTACCGTATAGAAATCCACTAAGAACCAACTGGAAAAGGTTCAGAAACATAGCCAATAAAAGGATAGGAGAGATTCCCATCCACAAAAGCACTGTCACCGAAAACCTTGAGAGTAGAGTCACAACAGTGGAGAAGGCATTTAGTTGGGCCTATAATACGTCCTGCCCCATAAAATTTTGCAAAAAATCCCTTCCTCCTTGGTGGAGCAGTGAGCTCTCAAAACTAAGGGAAAAATCTAGATCAACGTTTAACCTGAGCTATTCGACAGGAAATTGTACAAAGAGAGTTGGAGACAGTACAAGAAGGCAATTAGGGCCGCCAAGAAAGAGAGCTGGAGCGAATTTTGTTCGTCAATCGAATCCACCAAGGATTCTGCCAGGCTTAGCCGTGTTTTGTCCAAAGATCATTCAATGGCTTCTTGGGTCAAGAAGCCTGATGGTACCTGGAAAGCTACGACAGAAGAATCGCTAGAACTTCTGCTAAACACGCATTTCCCGGGGTGATGTATCCTACCATGGCTAGAGGAAATTTTTAAAGCGTGTTTAAGCCTAGGTCATATTCCAGATAGTTGGAAACTAGTCAAGGTCGTCTTCATTCCAAAAATAAGCAGGAGGGGACATGAATCAGCGAAGGACTATAGGCCAATCAGTCTTTCCTCTTTCCTGTTAAAAACCTTTGAAATACTTTTGGATATATGTATATCTTAGAAGCTCTTTGGAGAGCACAACATGCGTACCTTAAAGGCAAATCTACGGAGACAGCGCTTCACGAGGTAATCCAAGCAATAGAGGGCTCTCTAGAGAACAAATATTATACCATGGCGACATTCTTGGATATAGAAGGCGCCGTTAACAATGTTAGTACAGATGCGATCCAACGCGCGTTGATTGACTTAGAGGTGGACACTTGCATCAGTAATTGGGTCATCTCTATGCTAGAAACCAGGATCATCAAAGCTAATATGGGTAATATCAGTATAACCAAGAAGGTCCACAGAGGCACCCCACAGGGGGGAGTATTGTTTCCACTCCTCTGGTTATGCGTTATTAGCAAAGTCTTAACAAAACTTAATAGAGGTGGGGTAAAAGCGGTGGCGTACGCTGATGATGTGGTGTTAATGGCGTCAGGACTGTGTCCTAATACGATCAGTGGGATCATCCAAAGGGCGTTAGGCGAGCTTAACTCTTGGGCCACAGGCTGTGGCCTAAGTTTAAACCCACGTGAAACAGAACTTATGCTTTTCACCACCAGATATAAGGTACAAACTTTTACCCTACCAAATATTAACGGACAAACTCTCTCACTATCACCCAGCGCAAAGTACTTACGGGTAATTCTGGACTCCAAACTAAGCTGGAAATTAAATGTTGAAGAACGGGTAAGGAAGGCAGAAATTGCTTTATATGCCTGTAAACGTATGCTTGGAAGAAGATGGGGTCTTCAACCTAAGCATATATTATAGCTGTATAAGACGGTTATACGACCTATTTTATCGTATGGTTCGGTAGTTTGGTGGAAGGCTCTAGGAAGAGAGCACAATACCAAACTACTCGGCAGAATAGAAAGATCAGCCTGTGCAATAACGGACGGTGCAATCAGATCATGTCCTAGAGAGGCTCTCAATGCACTGACACACGTTATTCCAATAGACCTACATATTAGGAAAACAGCAACCATGAGTGCGTTTAGGTCAAATGAAGCGGGTCGCTGGAGAGAAAAAAACTGATGGTCATGTCATTCTATTATTGCGACAAACTCAGTTAATCTCGGTGAGAACTGACTACATCGTCCCGATGGTAACGTTCAATAGAAATTTTGCCACTCTCTTTCCATCTAAGGAAGAATGGAATAAGGGATTCTCTCTAAACAACTTCGACACTACAGTCTATACGGATTGAAGTAAAATGAGCTGCGGTGTTGGAGCTGGTATGTATTCTCACAGACTTAAAATTGAGAAATCTGTGCGTCTCCCTAATACCAGGAGTGTCTTCCAAGCGGAAGTACTGGCAATTGGGGAAGCCTGTAGGCTACTAATCGCAGATTTCTCTTTTAAGGGTAATATCGCTATTCTCTTGGATAGCCAAGCTGAAATCCAGGCACTGGGTTCGGCAACAACAACCTCTAAAGTGGTGGAACAAAGTAGGAATAGCCTCACCATCTTGAGTGAAAACCATAAAGTTACCTTAATTTGGGTCCCGGGACATCAGAACATTGAAGGTAACGAAAAAGCAGATGAACTGGCAAGAGGGGGATCTGCCGTGAATAACGCTCTTGCAGAATCGGTATTCATACCATTAGGTGCAGTCAAGAGTACAAATTCCCAAAAATACCTCCTAATCGCGGACTGTAGGTGGAAAGTCCAGTCGAAATGCAAAATTAGCAGAACGTTATGGCCCACCTACAACCTCAAGCAATCGTCGGCATTAATAAGAATGGAACGACGGGACGCCTAGAGACTAACGGCAGTCATAACTGGCTTTTGGGTCTGTGGGAGAACAAGCAGCCAAAATGGGTATCCCTCACAATACATACTGTCACAGTTGCAAACAACCGGAGAAAAAGGAGACAATCTTCCATTTCCTCTGTGAATACCCAGCCCTATGGAAGGACAGAATGTTAGCCCTGGGCCAACCGCTGTTCGAGAATCTCGAACAACTATCTGGCTTAGACGTTAACAACCTAATAAGGTTCCTTAACCGCACAGACTGGATATAGTTATGCTGGAAATAACCGTTAAACAAGTTGGTAACGAGGATGTATCAACAAAATGGCGCGGAAGCGCTAGTTAGATTCTAGAAGAATCACCACTTTAACCAACCATGCAACCATGACGGTTGAAGAAGAGGAAGAATTTTAATTCCTTCTCACTTTTTCGCTTTTGTTTCATGTTTAAAGTTTTACAGTGGAATCTAAACGGCTTGTACAACAACTATACAGAATTAGAAATACCCATCAAAGAACAATCACCAAATGTTATTGCTCTGCAAGCAACTCACCTTGCTGTAAATAGAGAGGCTCATGTTTCCAAGCAATACATTGGTTATTTTCAAAACTTAACTCAGAATACCACGAATAAAAAAGGTATCGCAGTTTTAATAGAAAAATATATTCCTCCAGAACAAAATTTTACATTAGTGGAACTAAAACATATTTTAAGCTCGGCCTCCACACCTATTCTCTTAGTTGGAGACTTTGACTCTTGGTCTCCACTATATGGCTCCTCTTTAACTAATTAATTTTACATAATAAAAACATTTCCACGAGTCTGCCTGCAGAAATTCAGCGCGATTGGATTACGGAAAAAGGGTTAAAAATTGATCCAGATGCTTTCCATTTCAATTCAACCGGGCTATTCGGGTCATGTTCTTCGATTTCGATGAAACTTAAATATGTTGCTCTCTGGTCAAAATAATGAGACACGTATTTTTTTGTTCGCCCGAAAAAAATTTTTTTCAAGAGTTATCGGCAATTTTGTTTTTCGGCTCAAACTCAATTTTTTTTAATTATATAAGAAAAATTTGTGTTTAAATGCCCATAACTTAGTCAAATATGAACCGATTTTAATAATTCTGGGTTCAAAATGATCGTAATTACATACACGAGCGACTTCATGTGGAAACAATTGCAAAGAAGTAGTTGAAATTTTTTTATTTAGCAAAAAACAAAATCGATTTTGAGCCGAAAAACAAAATTGCCGATAACTCTTGAAAAAAAATTTTTTCGGGCGAACAAAAAAATACGTGTCTCATTATTTTGACCAGAGAGCAACATATTTAAGTTTCCTCGAAATCGAAGAACATGACCCGAATAGCCCGGTTGAATTGAAATGGAAAGCATCTCCAAAGTTTTTCACACAGGCGGACTACGAACTCTATATTTTATACATAAAAACAAAAAAATTCTGACGCGTACATGAAAATCGCCGATACACGTGTATTTTTATTTTTTCTCCCCTTTCCGAAAATGAATATTTGGTTCATAGGACAGAATAAAAGTTCGTTTTTGTAACCTAGTGTATTGAAATAGGCACTATTTTAGAAAATTTAATACTTACTGAAAGTTTGGGTGTTTAACCCGACGGTTCCAATACCCCCTTTTCCACGCATAACTTCTGAACGCACGTTCACCTTTCCATATGATCTTCAAGTATTGCCCCAAAACTAAATAGCAATATTCTTGATAGCCTATTAGGCAGTGACCATTATCCAATTGTCACTGAATTAGGCACACCGACTACAAATAAATGTTTTCCATATTGCAGCTATTTCTCCTACAGGACTACCTATTTCCAATATTGCAGCTATTTCTTCTACAGGACTACCTATTTCCAATAACATTAACAAAGAGACTGCTAATATTGCTACGATAATACGCTCTGCGGAACATATGTCTATACCGTAAACAAGTTACAGGTTACACAAAAAAGTAGTGCCGTATTGGGCAAATGAACTAGCTAATTTAAAAAATAGAAAGCAGCGCAATTGGTCAGAATATAAAAGAACAAGGACAGAAGCGAACCTGATTCTATACAAAAAATCAAATGCAGTTTTTCGTAAAAAAGCAAAGGAAGCAAAGCGAAATTGCTTGGAAACTCTAACTAAGGATATAACTCGGGTTCATTCTCCCCAACTTTTATTAATTTAATTAATAGTCCTAAGGGTCCAATTTTTGAATCTAAGCTAATAGCTGAGCATTTTACCTTCAGTTAGTGTAAATTTTCGAAAAATTAAAAATTTAATAAAAACTTTACCACAATGAAAAACAACACTCTTAACCAGGCTTATTTATAAAGCGCCAAACTCGCAGTCAAACCTAATAGAATCAGAAATCACCTATTTAGAATTTAAAGCTACACTTTCTAACCTAACCGGGAAAACTCCAGGGTCAGACCGCATTTCTTATGTGATGTTAAAAAACTTACCTAGTGAGCTAAAACAGAGATTAGTCAACCATTTTAACCAAATATTTTTCACTGGAGTTTTCCCTCAAAACCGGAAGAACGCAGTAGTCGTTCCGATTCCAAAATCCAACAATCCATCAGCAGAGGCCTCAGAATTGAGACCTATTTCGCTTATATGCTGTATGAGCAAGTTATTAGAAAAAATCATTTCAAAACGCATAATGTGGTACATTTTGAAAAATCATTTTATAATTCCACATCAAGTGGCATACAAAAAAAGTCAAGGAACTTCGGATGCACTTTTATTTTTTGAAAACTTTTCCTCATGTGGTTAATCTAACCGAACCGGAATCATATCTCCTGTCTAAGCTTGGATTTTGAGATAGCGTTCGATCGAGTCGGCATGCATACTGTTTGGCGCCAACTAGAAAAATGGAAAAATAATACAAATATTGTAAATGCTCACAGCATACGATTTCGTGGAATTATCTTTGATAAGCGTCTTACTTTTTAGGAATACTGTTTAGATTTAAAAAAGAACTTAGCTGCCAGGTTAAATATTATAAAATATCTGTCATCTAAACCAAATCTTATACATACCACAAATCTGATAAATATTACTAGGGCTCTCTTCTTGTTGAAAATCGACTATACTTTGCCAATATACGGACACTGCGCCAAAAGTAGCCGAAAGCTAATTTTCCCAGCATACCAAGCGGCCGTACGCAGAAGCATTCGAGCCTTTCCAACATCTCGGCTACAGTACATATTGGCGGAAGCAGGGCTACCCAACATTCCGGAGAGAACAGAATACACCACAATGAGGCTCATCCCAAACTTTTCCATTGCAACAATACATTCTACATGACGCCACCTCATTACTATTTGCTGCAAGTAAGGTGCAAAATCGCAAGTCCACCATACTAAGAGCACTGGAATATGCTAACAACTGGGAATAACCTCACGGCCCCAATTAACCCACCGCCTTGGCATTTTAGAAAGTCCTCTTTGGTATAGCAACATTTCCTAAATCCAACACCAGCTCATTAGAATACCAGCGCTGCTCCAATTAGACCTGAATGGAAAATGATATACACTGATGGTTCAAAAACTCTGGACTACACCACGTTTGCAGTAGTGAATGATGTTCTGTGTAAACAGCAGAAGCTATAGCAATATACAATGCCATAATAGTTGCATCAAAAACTAATGAAAAAACAATCATTTGTTCGGATAGCAAGTCTACAATATAAAGTATCATGGACATAACAAACAAATCACCCCTTATTTCAAGCATACGGAGCATATTAATGGGACAAAATAAAGTCAAAATAATGTGGATTCCTGGCCTTGGTATTAAAGGGAACGAGCTTGCCGATCAAAAAGCTAAGGGTACAGCAATGGAAGCGTTGAACACACTTGATTGTATGCTGAAGAAAGACATCTACGGACTAATTAATAAATATTTTGAAGCAAAAAGAACTGAGAAATGTTCTATTATGCAGCTTAAATACAACTGGAACTAAACTCAACTATCAAGCCATATGCCGTACCAAAGACATCACTGCCTTCATCTGACTTCGCATTGGACACACAATCGCACATTTTAAATGGTGAGAGGCCACCTCCCAGCCCGTACTGCACCCTGTAAACATTAACAGTTAAACACGTTTTGGACGATTGCACACATTTTATGAATCTGAGGAACCCAAGTTTCAACGACCATCTTCCATCGGAAATACTAAAGACTCCTTCTCAGGAAAACATTGAAAAAATGGCAGATTACTTAATTAGAGCGGATCTGACAAAATTGATTTAAGTCATAAGTCTCTTTACTTAAATATCTCTGCAAATAAGCTTCCGTATATCCGATGAATTTACCTCCCGCATAACTTAGTTTCATTATTAATTTATGTGTCGATAGTGCTTAATAATATTTTCCAGAAAATTAGCTGTATAATAGCTTAACTTTTCTACCTTTTCTAGTTCTAAATAATCTTATTAGAGCAGTGAGCCGTATGCCCTGGCAGCTAGTGCTCCTTTTACTGTAAAGTAATAATTTATTGTTATTTTCCATATATTAAATAAAATAAATAATAATTGAGTTGTAGATTTGGAGTAGTCTATGTTTAACGGATATGGGAATATGGCGTAACATATCGTAATTTATTTGGTCGAAGCCAGAGGTCTTACCTTTACATAGTTTTAAAGCAGAATCTATTTCATCAATATTGATATTATTTGCATGGGAAAGAGCAAGGCGGTCCGTGGCGTCGGTTGCGTGTAAGGCATATTGTTGGAAGAGGCTATGAATTGAAAGTTGGATGTTTCTGGAAGATTTTGAAATTTTCGGACTTTATGGGGATGACTCCGTCGTATTGCTGGGTTCGCTGCTACCCTCATACCCTGCTACCCTTCTTTATTGGAGTTGGCTTTGGTTGGCACCTCCAAACATCTTTTCACCATGGATAGTTCGAGTGGTTGGAGAATGAATTAAAGAGACAGAGTGGATATTTGCTGTTGAGTGGATGTTGGTTTGATCGTTTGAGTTAGCTGAGATAGATTGAGATTGAGATGTCGATGTTGTGATGGCTATTGAAGGAGTATGAGTATGATCCAATGAGTTTTGAAAGACTGAATGAGAACTTGAAAGATGCGAGTTCGTAGATGTGTCGGATTGGTTAGTGGAGTTGAGTGCTTGAGTGGTGACTGCAGTGCCGTTTGAAGAGGTATGATCTATGGAGTTGTGAGCCGGATTGTGGAGAGAAACTTGTGTTGATTTTAGAACTGTCGTGTAAGATTGCGTTTGACTGGGGTTTTGTAGTTTGTATAGGCGTCTTGCTTCAGCATAACTGCATTTGTTCTGAGTCTTTGTTTGTAATAACTCTTTCTCTTGTAGGTACTTTGGACAGTCTCTGGCAGAGGCGGGCTGAGGCCCAAAACAGTTAACGCACAATAGTTAACATGACAGTGTGGTATGAGGTGGAAAGTTACAAATTTCACATGTGGTGTTGTTATTGCATCTTTTTATGGTGTGACCTAGCAGTTGGCATGAGCGGTATCTCATGGGAGGAGGAAAGTATTCCTCTACTCTCACTGAGTACCATGCTTTGTCAATAGTGAGGGGAACTTAGTACAAGTTGAACGATAGGACTATTCTGCGTGTAGCAACTTTTACATTATTAATAGTTTTAGTAAATTTGGATAAACCCATAACACCTAGTGATTTTAAAGCCTCCAGAATTTTTTTTTCATCCGTATTTGCCAAATTCTTGTCGAAGAGTAACAGAGACGGAACATAGACCGGCAAAGTTTTTGCATTTATTAAATTTCTCAGCAACTTTGAGAGATTTTGTTAGAAGCAGCAGGCTGTCATCGCGTATTATGCTTACTGATAAGTATTCGTCAATAGCCTTCTTTTTAGCAAAAACGCTGTAATTTGATAAGCAGTTGGACACTTTGGTAGATTTAATGATAATGAATTTTGGATCATTGCAACTATGATTTTTAGTCCCGTCAGATAGTGGTGGAAAAGAAGTTTCTTTATTCACCTTTTTACGTTTTGGCTTCCGGGAAATTAGCATACCATCGGTAAGTATACTAAATCGATTCCCCGAAGAAATCGTGGGGCTTTTACTCATATTAGACACTCAGTGATATTCTTTTAGTTGTTTTACAAACCAGGTAATTTGTATAACAATAAGAATGGGAAATAGCGCAAACACGTGAATTAGCACAAATGCTCGCGGAGTTTGCTCAACTGCGGTAATCACTTGATACGCACAAACGTACGGCAAGATCATTAAGGCAACTCCGCAAAAGTAAATAATAGTCATTTGGAAATATTTTTTTTATTTGTGCCTTAGCCTTAGCCACGTCAAGATAGACTGCGACGCAATCATTTTTGTTGTCAATGTCCCTTTGGATTTTGTTTGTTACTCTGTGTACCTGTTGTATCGTTGAATGTTTTCGCGGAAAGCCAAATTGATGATAGAAAATGATGTCGTTAGATTATATTAATCAAGGCGGTGGTCATAAATCAGTTGTTCAAATAGCCTCGACAAAATAGGCAAGGGATTTATCGGCCTGTGTGATGAAGGATTTTTGGCATCTTTATTTGGTTTTAGCAGAGCAATTATTTCAGATACTTTCCTAGGCAAAGGAAAATATTATATTTGAGTCTCATTGACGAGTTAAATATATTCCTTAGACACTTAGTTCTATGTTCGTGTAAATTCTTTATAATTTGGCCATTAATTTTGTCGTAGCCATTAGATTTTTTACTGTTTATATTCTTAATTTTTGTCAGTATTTCATGTATGGTCACTTTTCTGATTTTCCCATCTTTGAATTCAAATGTATCGGGTAAGTTATTTTGTTGACTATTTTTTGGATTGTAGAAGGTATCTTTGAAGTGTTCTGCAAAGTGTGAAAGCTATATCCACATTTGTTTTACCACCCCTACTATTTTCAGTTAGAATTGCATGTTGGTGAAGTGTTGTTTTGTTAATATTCGCTTTCCATGGTGAGAATTTGTCATTCTTTGTAGAGTCTAAACTTGTCAGATAAGATTGTAGCTTTCTATTTTAAAATTCCTTTAACGTGTGTTTAATATTTTTAGTCACTTTGTTTAAGATTGTTTTGTCGTCTGGATGCCTTTTTGTTTGCCATTGTTTCCTAAGTTTTCTTTTAAGTTTTATCTTCTGTCTAATATAGTCCAGAGTATATTTTCTTTTGGTTGCGAGTTTGACTGTTGGTGTTCATAAGGTTATTGCGTGAATGACTGCATTGGTAAAAAACGCCATAGCACCGTCGATTTGCTCCTCAGTTTAAAGTGGTACATTGCAGTCAATTGTGCTTTTAATAGTTTCTTGTAAAATTTCCCCATTTCTGTGTTTTTAGTGTATAATTTTAAGAAATTTACTTGGGACTCAAGAGTTGTTTGATACCTTAAAAATATTGGTGAATGATCTGATGACAATTCGAAGTTAGGTTTAATTGTGAGGTGATTTCTATATACACCTTTGCACATAAAAAAGTCGAGTAGGTCTGCCTTTTTATTTATACCGGTAGGCATGTAGATAGGGTCACCTGTTTTTATGTAGTCTCTTTTACTGTTTTGTTTTGCATCCATTAGGTTTTTCCCTTTGGTATTTGTCAGTCTTGATCTCCATGCTGTTTTTTTGCGTTATAGTCACCTCCGCAAATAAACCTGCTGCCGAGAATTGTGAGATAGTCTAAGTATTGGGTCGTCGAGTTGTTGTGTTTCGGTGGACAATATGCAGCTGGAATTATCAGAGGCCCCATTTGGTCTTCAATTTGGACAGATGTTGTCTTTTTTGTACGGGTCCATTACAACACATTTGACTGCTTTTCGCAATATTATAGCTGTGTGTTTAGGATACTAGTAGTATATCTATTCTGTTTTCAACTAGGAAAATTTTAAGTTCCAAGACGTGTTGACCAAGGCCGTTTGCATTCCATAGAGCTAGTTTGAGATTATTTATTTTGTCGATCTATTTTCGAAACAAGCAGGCTAATAATAGTTATCATATTTGACATTTGGGATATTAGTTGCTTCATCATTTCTTTAATTTCTTTGAGTTCGTTATTTGTCGGCGGAGAGTCAGTTTTCGTGGCTATTACCTGTGCAAATGTCTAATTGGGTGTTACCGTTTGCAAGTGAAGATCTTGGTTTTTATTTTTTAGTGATTGTGTTGTGCTGGAAGACGCTTGATTTTTAAAGACTTGTATACCATCCATCCTTTAAAGTTTGCGGTATGATTTTCCTCGCAAAGAGAGCTTTTAATTTTACTGCTACCCATATTTAATTTACATTCGTTGGTTTTGTGTTCTCCTGCGCATTTAACGCATATTGGGATTTTGGAGCAAAAGTTTTTTGTGTGTCCATATTTTTTACAGTTTTTACATTGTACTATAATTTTTTTTTTTTTGTGAGTTAATTCAAAGTTTATTTTGCAATGTAACAGGAATGTTAAGGAATATACATTTTAGTTGTTTGGTCTGGTTTGAGCTCGATAGAAAACATTAGAAGAGGCTTTTTAGTTCGTGATTGCATGATGTTTTGGATATAAACTACTTCGTGGCCATGTTCGCTAAGCTCTTGAGTTATATCTTTTATATGAGTTGAGTGGTACATATTACGCAGAATTACCTTAAACCCCCTTTGATCCTTTGTCTGGAAAGTGTAGAATTGCATTTACTTCTCTTTTAATAAATTTATTATTCATGTGTAGTTTACTAAATCTATGGCTTGTATTCTTATTTCGTTGGTACTTAAAACCTTCATTTCATAGTATACCTATATGTTTGATGCAATTTAGTGCTTTGGTAAGATTGTTGATATTTTCAACATTTTGAATTTATGTGAAGAGTGGTTTGGGTGTAGGATTTTTCTGCGGTAAAGTTGACGTTGTCCCACTGTCACAGTCTGAGTGATCGGTATCAGCGAGACGAGCGAATCGGCTTGAGTCACCCAACCAATATGATTTGAGAGGCGTTTGCTTTGTTTGCGTTGGTGTTTGTGGTTTTTGTTTTTTATTTGTTCTGCCCCCTTTGAATGTTGTGACGGAAAATTTCGCGTGCGCTTTGGTGTAAAGTTTGCAGTATTTGCTTCGTTTTGCAATGTGAATTATGTGTCGACATTATTGCTGCTCCTGATGAAATTACTGAGGTTGTTATTGTGGTAATGTTGTAACTGAGTACTTGTTTTTGTGCTAGTATAGTTGATTGGAGCCGTAGCCGAATGGGTAGGTGCGTGATTACCATTCGGAATTCACAGAGAGGTCGTTGGTTCGAATCTCGGCGAAAGCAAAATTAATAAAAACATTTTTCTAATAGCGGTCGCCCCTCAGCAGGCAATGGCAAACCTCCGAGTGTATTTCTGCCATGAAAAAGCTCCTCATAAAAATATCTGCCGTTCGGAGTCGGCTTGAAACTGTAGGTCCCTCCATTTGTGGAACAACATCAACACGCACACCACAAATAGGAGGAGGAGCTCGGCCAAACACCTAACAGAAGTGTACGCGCCAATTATTTATTTTTTTTTTTTATAGTTGATTGGAGTAGTTGCGTAGGTTTTTGCCTTTGTGCATTAATCGTTCCAGCTGAGTGTAGCTGAAGGTGAAATTATTTGCAAAGTTACAGTGGGAATTGAGGTGACAAATTTTGGTACAGTGTGAGCAGATTTTTGCGTGCACAATGCGTGCAAATTTCCGAGAGAGAAGTTCGATTTTTTTTTAGTTTTTGGTGCAAAAATTAGCGGGAAACTCCACTCGCTCAGCGGAGAGCGCTCTACAAGCATTACGCGAATGTTTTTGTAATTTGTTTTTCTATTTATTTGGTTAATTTAGGGTTGATAAGCAAAATGTTGCCGTTAATGAAGCACAAATTTCCAGTACCAGCACCGGACATACAACCCCATACCATTATCGATCCACCCCCATGCTTAACTGTCGAACGCAAATATTTTTCCAGCAAACTCTTCACTAGGTCTTCTCCACACTGTGTATTACCCATCTGACCTAAATGTGTAAAACTTGCTTTCATCTGCAAACAAAACGTGCTTCCAGAACTCGAAATTCTTATGCCCATGACGCTTTGCGAATTTTATTATCTTGTGTTGGTTTATCTCGTTGACGAAAGGTTTTTTAGTGCTACTCTTGCGTAATAATTTTTCTTTCCCATCACTAGACGTATACTTTCGCGGTTGCAATAATTAAATTGTTAATAATTAAATTTCTGACTTCAATTGAGCTTTGTCCACGCGTCTACCCAGGGAAACAACAACATATTCCTTCTATATGTACATGTATGCTTTCATGTATGCCGAAATAATCTTGACCTACATACATTTGTATTTCCGCATGTCAAAGCACATTTCATTCCTATAAGAAATCAAATATACATAGGTACATACGCACTAGTGAACGAATTTCTTCCTTGCCGATACAAAAACAATTCTGCTCTAAAGAGTATGTAGGTGTGTTTGTATATGAGGCATTCTCTGAAAAAAAAGCCACTTGAAAAAAAAAAGTTCTTTATTTTTTTTGGCAATAATATATCTTATAGTATATGTAAAAACTAAAATAAAAAATATGGTTTTAGGTCCGTGTAATGCGGGGTTGCCATACTGTCAGGGGTCAAAGTTTTTTGCAAAAAAATTTTCGAACCGCCATAACTTTTAAACGAATGAACGGATTTTAAAACACCTCAAGACTTTTTTGTACAAAATTTCTTAAACTTTAAAACTGTGTATCATAAAAAATTTTTAAATTAATATTTCATTGAAAAAAATTGAAAAAAAATTTTTTTTTGAATTTTTAACCACTTATGCCCCCTTCGATTTTTTTCAAAAATACCCCAAAATGTTCCTTATTTCATCACCTTTTTACCCCCAAAGGGAATTTTGGGACAGCAATATTTGTATGAGTTACAAATAAAAAACCAACTCAGCGCAACGCTCTTAATCCAAGGAAATGCTCTACTATCATCCCTACTGCATTATATTATTATCTTTTTCCATCATACTTTACTAAATGTAAGAAAAATTATTATTTAGGAATTTTGTAAAAGAAATTAAAGAGATTTCATGTCCATAAATGGAAAACAAAGTCCTTAAAATTGTCCAATACTGATAATTGTCCAATACTAACTACATAGTTTAAATTGGAGAATTCAAGTACCCTAAAATTCCGCTAGGTGGCTATGCTGTATGCCTTCTTACAACCGAGTTTATTCACGCGTATTATAAGTACCGTGCCTAACAAAGTGTAACATTTTCTACGATTATCGCATTGAAAGAGTTTTCTACAGTAAGTATTTTTTTTCACTACTTATTATATGGTTTTTTTTTAATTATGCCTTTTACTAAGTGCTATAATCCTTTTCAATATGAATATCATAAAAATAAGAATGTACGTAAGGTCAATAGTGGAAAAATTGTTGGAAAAAACGTACCTCACAGTTTGTATTTGTGTGATAAATGTCGTAAACAGCTTGTGAAAGAAGGTTGGCCTAAAGTTACTGGTAAATGTAAATCTAAACCTAAATCTTCTGCATCGTCTACAGATTTAAAGAATTTGGAAGAATTTAAGATTGAGAACGAATTTGAGTCTGAGAATAAATCTGAATCTGATTGTGAGAACGAATCTGATTCAAATTTTTTTTTTGCTAAAGATGATAAATCTACTAATAACGGTAATGATTCCGCTGATTTGTTGCAAATTATTGAAAAATTAAAAAATAAATTCAATGATCCACAGATTAGTAGATTTGAAAAGTATGAATTATTAAAACTTGTACCAGATTCATGGGGAGAAAGAAAAGTAGCAAAGATATTTGGATGTTCACGCCAACTCGTCAAACAAGCAAGAGAAGGAAAAAGAGATAAAATTAATGGAAATTCATTATCTGAAGAAATTAAAACGTTGGTTATTAGTTTTTATGAAAAGGACACAAATAGTCGTCTTTTGCCAGGTAAAAAAGATTTCGTTCCTGTAAAGCAATCCGATGGAAAACGTGTTCATGTACAAAAGCGTTTAATTTTATGTAACCTTTCGGAACTTTATTATCTTTTTAAATTAGAACATCCGAATTGTAAGATAGGATTTTCCACCTTCGCCCGATTGCGACCGAAGCATTGTGTTCTTGCGGGATCATGTGGAACACATTCGGTTTGTGTATGTACTTACCACGAAAATGTGCACTTAATGATTGACGGAGAATCTATACCTTCTTTGACTGAATCCAGTGTTTTAAAACTTACTTCTTATAAAGATTGCTTAAAAATCATGGTCTGTGAAAATGCGACACCTCAATGTCATTCTGGAGAATGTAAAAAATGCGAAAATAATATTGATATTATAAAAGACCATTTAAATGAGATTTTCGAGTCTAACGGAATTAATAAAATTGTGTTTCAAATTTGGGAAAGCACAGACCGTTCAACGTTGATATCTCAAGTTCAGGATAGTAATGAATTTGTTGAAACTTTGTGTGAGAAATTGACAGTTTTGAGGAATCACGATTTTATTGCTAGACAGCAAGCAAGCTATTTAGAGCATCTGAAAAAAAATCTAAAAGAAGGAGAATTGCTATTATTATGCGATTTTGCAGAGAATTATGCATTCGTTGCTCAAAATGCTGCTCAGTCATTCCACTGGAACAACAATCAAGTTTCCATTCATACAACTGTGTACTATTATGTTAAAAATCAGAAACTTGAACATAACAGTATAGTTGTTCTTTCTGATGATCTCACGCATAATACTGTAGCTGTGCATGCATTCCAGAAGATTCTTATGAAACATTTAAAGGAGCAAAGTTTATCGATAAATAAAATAATATATTTTACTGATGGAGCAGCACAACATTATAAGAATCGATTTAACTTTGTTAATTTGTTGAATCATAAGAAGGACTTTGGAGTGGATGCTGAATGGCACTTCCATGAAACTGCCCATGGGAAAGGTCCTTGTGACGGTATTGGTGGAAATTTAAAAAGATTGGCAGCTCGAGCGAGCTTACAACTTCCACCTTCCCAACAAATTTTGACAGCAGAAGCTCTTTTCAATTGGGCAAAGAAAAATCTTGAACGAACTTTCGTGTATTTTTCTTCAAAAAAAGAACAAAATGTGCTCGAAAATTCCTTGAAAGTCAGATTTTCTTTAGCAAACAGAATTAATGGTACCCAAAAGTATCACGCATTTATCCCTATCGGTAACGAAGAATTGTTATTAAAAACATTTAGTTTCTCTGAAGAATCTGTAGTTTTTCCACCAAAGCGTGGACGTAAACGCAAAAGCACATGAACATCAAGTTAAGATTCAATATACATAATTATTTTACTTAAAAAACTAAAAAACCAAAAAAAAAAAATTATAAAATTGAAAAAATACAAAAAAAGTTTAAAAATAATAAAAAAACAAAAAAATAAAAAAAAAAATGAAAAAATAAAAAAATAAAAAAGGGATTAAATGTCTGCTACGTCCACGTCGTTAATCCTGGGTTACGCTAAATGCAGATAATAAAAGTCCATAAATCAATGATTTTTCATCATAGCAACAGCTTGAAATCTAAGGAATCCTGTTTGCTTGTCTTATTTTTTACTTCCTTTTCACAGCTTCTGATAAATTATTGTAATTTGTAGTCAAACAAATAGATTGGTTAGATTGAGAGCGTTGCACTGAGTTGGTTTTTTATTTGTAACTCATACAAATATTGCTGTCCCAAAATTCCCTTTGGGGGGTAAAAAGGTGATGAAATAAGGAACATTTTGGGGTATTTTTGAAAAAAATCGAAGGGGGCATAAGTGGTTAAAAATTCAAAAAAAAATTTTTTTTTAATTTTTTTCAATGAAATATTAATTTAAAATTTTTTTATGATACACAGTTTTAAAGTTTAAGAAATTTTGTACAAAAAAGTCTTAAGGTGTTTTAAAATCCGTTCATTCGTTTAAAAGTTATGGCGGTTCGAAAATTTTTTTGCAAAAAACTTTGACCCCTGACAGTATGGCAACCCCGCATTACACCGTTCTATAACCATATTTTTTATTTTAGTTTTTACATATACTATAAGATATATTATTGCCAAAAAAAATAAAGAACTTTTTTTTTTGAAGTGGCTTTTTTTTCAGAGAATGCCTCATATATAACCACTTTATGACTTAGCTACATACATATATGTACATATTCATATGTATGCCTTTTAAACTTCCTACAAAATATGATAATTGTGCACTAGCGTGCACATCAGTCGATATTCTGAATATTGAACTAACAAAAGCAAAATACTTTCATAGGCACAAAAGCAGCAGCATGCGCAGCGCGATGACCACTTTGCCCCCACCCCTTTTCAAATGTTCTAGAACACAACAAAACACAGCACACTTACTCCATGCCTCAACATGCGTATGTCGCCATAACTAAAATTCTAAAATACATTCGTAGACGCAGTCGCAGCGGCCATGATTCTTTTAGTCGCGACGCTCTGAACAGTCCCAAATATTGTATATCACAACAAAAACAAATTGATGCATAAGTGTGAGCTCATATTCCTAAGAGCAAAGTACTTTCATTAAAGTACTGGACGCATTTGAATCGCCCATATACCAATTTTCCTCAACGATGACAAAAATGTGTATCTGTGTAATTGAAGAAATCAAATAAAAATAGTCAATAGTGGACTATTACTTACAAAAATATTTGCCAATATTGAATCGTGAATCGTGAATTTTTGTCATGTCGAGTGACCATACTTCCGTACATATGTATGTAGGCATGATGGAAAGAATAATGAGATGGGCCCTATCGTGGTACTGTTCTTAGCAAATTTGGCAATGAGTGACGTCGAATTAGCACCAGTATGGCCAGATTACCGTTTTGTAACTTAGCTTTTGTTTGTTATGTATTCTCGGAGTTTTAGCTCTTTTTTCATGACATATTTCTAGCCTGTTCTAATTAAAATGTAATGTTTATAATTTTATAAAATATACGTTTTTTAAAAATTAGTGCAATAACTCACTCAGTTTTATTTAGCTTTACTTTTTTTAACATCTGGTGGCATTGTTCGCGATTGCGGTTATTGTTTGTATTCTTCTCCTTTCAGCAGTCAAATCTCTCTCTCGCTACTGCAGTGTTGCCTAGCTTTGGATATAAAAACGCACTAAAAAGCTCATTTAAAGAATTTGTATTGAATTACTTAAAGAACTTTGGACGAGTATGTGTTACAAATTGTCTTTAAATTGTGCGTTTTGTTGAAATAAATGTGTTAGGGTTATGTACAATTTTTTTTATGAGTGTTTTGTTAAGAGAAACTCTTCTTGTTGCTGCCCCTGTTTTTTTTTTTGCTTATTTTTACTATGATCACACCTCTTGATGCCCTATTTCCCACCAAGGATTAAGGACCGGAAAAAACACACCTAACATAACCTTAAAAGCAGCAAAAATTAAATTTTCACTTTCAAAATATCAAATTTTATAAGAACCAACAAATTTTCATTAACACTTAGATCTTCTCAGAGTGACCTATTTTAACATTCTCTTGTTTTATAATACAGTGCTTTTTTTAACTTATAGTTTCGGTAGGCATTTTGGCCATAAAATAGCACTAAATTTATTGCGAAGAGCAAATGGTTGTACAACTCGGCTATTGCGACGTCATGCAATCTCTGATGGGCGCAATCTTGTTTCTATATATGCACCTATATATGTGTGTCAATATGCCTTCTAAGTGCTCGACAGCCTCAGCTGCTGTGCGTGAAGTGCGCGCAGGTGCGTACAGTAAGATGCACAAAAGAACTAAAAGTAGCTTATAAAAAAGTTCTGTCCCGGACTTTTCGATAATAGGAAATATTTCGAAGACATTATTTTTGTTCTCTTGTGGTATATAAACACTAAATTAATAAATCCTTTTTCGTATGTGGTCCTCCAATTTATATAAACTGCACAAAGGCGTTTGTGTAGTATATAACCGCAAAGTAATAAACTTACTTTGAAACAGGAGTGCGACTTGTTCGGAGACTATTGTGCTTACATTCAGACTTCGGATGAAGCACAAAGTGCCAAACATTTATTATTGAAGAAGATACTGAAACTTCTGTGAGTTGTGTTAATGTACAGTGTTGTTCATAATAACAGAGACCAAAACCGTACATTTTTAAACCAAAATTTTTGAATGAATATGAACTTTTCATTTAAAGGCTTTAATACATAGGTTTCGTTTTTCATATAATAATTCATATACCAAATAATAATACATTACTTCATAGTAAAGACCTAAGAAGTTGTATAAGTTAATTATGAAGTAATTTTGTTGAGGCTTCAGAATTCACAATTTTTGGCGTAATGCTGCGCTTTGAATGCGTGTTAGATTCGTTGAGCAATTTCAGCGAATGCAAGCCGCAAATGTTGTATATTCACATACCTGTACATATACGTATGTACATTTGGGGCACCGCGTACCGGGTGGTATTATCCAAAGCGAAAAGCGTACACTCACCCCAAATTACTTGCCCAATTAGGCTGCGCAAAATTGTTACTACTCTTTTTCCTCAAAGATCTGAGAACATTTTGCCACCCTGCGTACAAAACGAAGCAGGTGACATCCCTCGTGTCACCGAGCAAGAACTCCAAGCGGCGTGTAGTAAAATAAAGTCTAAGAAAGCTCCAGGTCCAGATGGGAGACGAAATATAGCCCTGAAATTAGCAATTTTTAAACGTCCAGACATACTTCAAGCAATATTCAGAACCTGCCTTAACGAAGGCACTTTCCCAAAGAGGTGGAAGAAGCAAACCCTTGTACTTCTACCCAAGGGCAACAAGGCTTTTTGTTGCCCCGAGTCTTACCGACCAATATGTCTACTAGACACAATGGGAAAAGTTCTGGAGAGAATTATTTGCGATAGGTTGTCGTCTTTCGCTGAAGGCAAAGGTATTCTATGCACATACCAGTTTGGCTTCAGGAAATCCCCCCCAACAGTAGATGCTATCAAATGCGTGGTAGATTTAGCAACCGAAGCCATTGAAAGCAAGAGATGGCGCGACGGGAAAAAAGAATTCTGCGCTGTGGTAACTCTGGACGTTAGAAATGCTTTTAACACAGCTAGCTGGCAGAGTATACTTGAAACCCTTGCAAAAATAGGGCCACCTATTTATATAATCAAAATAATTGAGAGCTATTTCAGGTACTGTAAGCTGAGGTTTAGAAGTGACAAAGGCGATGAGGAGTACATCGTATCAGCAACGGTTCCTCAAGGATCAGTTCTGGGTCCACTGCTTTGGAACCTAATTTATGACGGGGTTCTAAGACTGGATATGCCCCCTACAACTAAAGTCATTGGATTCGCGGATGACATCGCGGTGGTAATGGTAGCAAAACATATCCACGAAATTGAGAAGATCGCCAGCGAATCAGTAAGCAGGATCAAGACTTGGCTAAGGTATATGAAGCTGCAATTAGTTGAGCAGAAGACCAATGTAGTTCTAATAAGCAGCAGGAAAATAGTAGAAACTATAAATGTAAATGTTGGGTCTGTAACCATTAGTTCAAAACCCGATATAAAATACCTAGGAGTGGTGGTTGACAGCCGTTTAAACTTCAAAACGTCCCTGGAATACGCTGTGAAGAAGGCACCGAGTGTCCAGTCCTGCCTGTCACGAATCATGCATTGAACTTAAATTCCTTTTCTTCTTAATTGGCGGGATAACCGCTTACGCGATTTTGGCCGAGCTTAACAAAGCGCGCCAGTCGTTTCTTTCTCGTGCTAACCGGCGCCAGTTGGACACACCAAGTGAAGCCAAGTCCTTCTCCACCTGATCTTTCCAACGCAGAGGAGGCCTTCCTCTTCCTCTGCTACCACCAGCTGGTACCGCATCGAATACTTTCAAAGCCGGAGCGTTTGTATCCATTCGGACGACATGACCCAGCCAACGAAGCCGCTGGATCTTTGTTCGCTGCGCTATGTCTATGTAGTCGTAAAGCTCATACAGCTCATCGTTCCATCGCCTGCGATATTCGCCGTTGCCAACGTGCAAAGGTCCAAAAATCTTACGCAGAATCTTTCTCTCGAACACTCCAAGCGTCGCTTCATCGGATGTTGTCATCGTCCACGCTTCTGCGCCATACGTTAGGACGGGCATGATGAGAGCCTTGTAGAGTGTTAGTTTTGTTTGTCGAGAGAGGACTTTACTACTCAGTTGCCTACTTAGTCCAAAGTAGCACTTGTTGGCAAGGGAGATTCTACTTTGGATTTCAAGGCTGACATTGTTATCGGTGTTAATGCTGGTTCCTAAATAAACGAAGTCTTTTACAACCTCGAAATTATAACTGTCTACAGTGACGTGGGTGCCGATACGCGAGTGCGCCGACTGTTTGTTTGAAGATAGGAGGTATTTCGTTTTGTCCTCGTTCACCACCAAACCCATTCGCTTTGCCTCTTTATCCAGTTTGGAGAAGGCAGAACTAACAGCGCGGTTGTTAAGGCCGATGATATCAATATCATCGGCATACGCCAACAATTGTACGCTCTTATAAAATATTGTGCCTGAGCGATTAAGTTCTGCGGCTCGTACGATGCTCTCCAACATCAGGTTAAAGAAGTCACACGACAGCGAGTCACCCTGTCTGAAACCTCGTTTGGTATCAAACGGCTCGGAGAGCTCCTTCCCAATTCTGACGGCGCTGCTGGTGTTGAGCAACGTCATCTTACATAGCCGTATTAGTTTTGCGGGGATACCAAATTCAGACATAGCGGCATACAGGTAACTCCTTTCCGTACTGTCGAATGCAGCTTTGAAATCGACGAAAAGATGGTGTGTGTCGATTCTCCTTTCATGGGTCTTTTCCAAGATTTGGCGTATTGTGAATATTTGGTCGATGGTAGACTTTCCAGGTCTGAAGCCACACTGATAAGGTCCAATCAGTAGGTTGACGGTGGGCTTCAGCCTTTCACACAATACGCTCGCTAGAACCTTATAGGCGATATTTAGAAGACTAATCCCGCGGTAATTGGCACAAATTGCAGGATCGCCCTTCTTATGGATTGGGCAGAGTACACTTAAATGCCAATCGGCAGGCATGCTTTCATCCGACCATATTTTGCATAGGAGCTGATGCATGCACCTTACCAGCTCCTCGCCGCCATGTTTGAATAGCTCAGCCGGCAGTCCGTCGGCGCCCGCGGCTTTGTTGTTCTTTAGCCGTGATATTGCTATTCTCACCTCGTCATGATCGGGTAACGGAACGATAATTCCGTCGTCAACGATTGAGGTATCGGGATCTTCCCATTCTCTATGACATGCGCAGCTGTCACTGTTTAACAGGTTCGAGAAGTGTTCCCTCCATAATTTAAGATTGCTCTGTACGTCAGTCACCAGTTCGCCGTCTTTGTTCTTACAGGAAAACGCCCCGGTCTTAAAACCTTCTGTAAGCCGCCGAACTTTCTGGTAGAATTTTCGGGCGTTGTTCCTATTGGCCAGCATCTCAAGCTCCTCGCACTCACGTATTTCGGCCTCTCGTTTCTTCTGTCGGATAATACGTCTCTCTTCCTTTTTCAGCTCTCTGTAGCGATCCCACATGGCTCGCGTTGCGCCCGATCGCAGCGTGGCTCTATAGGCGGCATCTTTTCTTTCGGCGGCAGCATGACATTCCTCGTCGTACCAATTGTTTTTTCGGGCTCGCCGGAATCCGATTTCTTCTTCGGCGGCGGTACGTAGGGAACGAGAAATGTTGCTCCAATGCTCGCGCATGCCGGTGTGTTGGGCAGTGCGCTCCGAGAGCAGGACTGAGAGTCGAGTGGCGAATCTTCTGACTGTCTGTTGTGATTGCAGCTTTTCGATGTCGAACATTCTTTGCGTAGATGTACGTTTTTTGCTGCACAGAGGCGTGTGCGCAGTTTGGCTGCAACAAGGTAATGATCCGAGTCGATGTTGGCTCCTCGGATCGTACGTACATCTAATACACTAGAAGCGTGTCTTCCATCTATCACAACATGATCGATCTGGTTTCGCGTTTTTCGATCAGGAGACAGCCAGGTAGCTTGGTGTATCTTTTTATTCTGGAATCTGGTGCTGCAGACTACCATGTTTCGGGCCCCGGCGAAGTCGATCAGCCTCTGTCCGTTACCGGATGTTTCGTTGTGCAGGCTGAATTTTCCGACTGTGGGACCAAAAATTCCCTCCTTGCCCACCCTGGCGTTGAAGTCGCCAAGCACGATTTTTATGTCGTGGCGGGGGCAGCGCTCATAGGAACGTTCCAAGCGCTCATAGAAAGAATCCTTGGTCGCATCGTCCTTTTCTTCCGTCGGGGCGTGGGCGCAAATTAGCGAGATGTTAAAATGAACTTAAATAGCTTCCCAAAAAAACGTTCGTAAAAACCCGTTTATCGGTTAAGCGCTTTGCGAACTATCTGTGGCTTCCGTACGATTTCGGACGATGCTTCCTTCGTTTTAGCAGGGCTAGTCCCCGTAAACATTTTGCCGAAAGAAATGCAAAGAGTGTATATAAGGCTATCTGAACACGACGGTAGAGCAAGTCGTAAAACTATTGCAGAAGAAGAAAGGCGTCGTTCGATCGCCCACTGGCAAGACCGAAGAACGGAGAAAACATTATAGATTTTATAATAAAATCGAGCGATAACTGGAAGCGACTTTGCGCACATGCAAAATATATCGAAAATGGTCTAAGACGCGCGGAGGTTCGTAGACGAAATAACTAGCAGCCTATGAGCTAACCAGCCCCGTGAGGTGGGGGAGAGTTGTGGATAGTGCTACTAATACTATTGAGATGCGTCGGTCGTTATCTGTTTACTAGTAGATAGCTACTGTTTGTCTTAGTGACAAGTTCTGTTGTTTTGGTGTTGTGTATATTGTTATCATACAAGGTTAAAGTCGTTACGTTACGTCGTTAACTCTCCTCCCTCTTAAAATGGAGCGTCCCCACTATGGTGCTGCTACGAGTTGCTGTTGAAGACGGTTCATTTCGATTTCGTATAATTCATCAATTTGTCTTTGTCTGTGAAGCATTCTTCTATTTTCATACTCGGCAGAGATGTACCATATCATAAGTGATGACTACTATATAGAAAGGATGCGGAGTTGTCGTTCATGATTGTAATGTGTGATATTATATTATCGATGGCTGTAGATTCATTAAAGTGTATTAATTTAGGGCCTGATATATGAATGTTGTTCCAAGTGTGCAAATATTCTGTAAAAATATATCCATTCTCTAGGATGCGGAGTGAAGCAATATTTTCATGGGTTTTTTTCGCCTTGGGCTGATTTGTTTTCTAATATTTTTATAGTACAATTGTCAGAGGGTTCGGACTTACAAATAAAGTTACTCATATAATTTCTACATACATTTGGATATTCTTTGATATTTGTTACATTTTGCGATCTTAGGGTCTAAATTAATTTTACCAAGCTTATGTGCTAAAGGGTATACATTAAATCGGCTACATTTAGTTTCGAGGATAGGATATTTGTATATTGTTACAATTGCTTCTTGTAGGTAGCAGGTATGAAGGTCGGCACATTCTAATATATTAGTTATTGGAAGATCTAGTTCTTCGTTTATTAAATCGTACACATCTTTCAAATTTAGTGTGCCAGATTAAAAATTATTATTTTCCGCTAATGTATAGTGTTTGTTATTGATTGGAGTTCATTGTAAACTTCTGTTATAACAATGTTTTCGGTTATTGTTTTGGGATCAGAGTTTCGAGTATTCTTTCGAACAGTGAGTTACTTGCTTTTTGCTTGTTATTATTTTCTATTAGCATACTCGTATTAAGTGCAGTTTTGATTTCTACAAGGTCATCGTGATCTGGTGTGCCAGTGATGAGATTTAGCACTGAGCCAGAAGGTTTAGTGATCTTTTGGGTCTATAAATATTTGGAATGAGTTGATTGTTCAGAGTTTCGATTTTGTTCACTAAAACTTTAGTGTCAGGTTGGTTTTCTAGACTATATGATGATTCCATTATACTTTCGTATGGCGCTAGTATTTTTGATATGTGATACAAGAAAGCTGTATCCTGATAAATGTAAACAGGGTCGGTTTCCACTAGAAACGCAAAGTGCGATAGAGAATAGTAAGGTAAACACAATTCCGTACATGCCTTTACTCTAATATTGATAATGACTTTTTTATTTGGCGTTACTGTTTCGCCGTTGTCTTTTCTGACAGTATGTCTCGCGTATTTTTTTACGTTTTTGCTCGGTCTATGCGCCTTTGAATATATTACGTCTCCTTCTTTGTAGTTCAGTTGTTTGCGATTGCATTTGTGGTATCGCAAAACTCTATCTTGGTTTTGTTGAAGACGCTCTTTGATATCAGGATACCTCCTTTGATTGAAAAACACGTCCTCGGGTTTCTCGTTGGTTACCGAATGGATAGTTTTGTTGTAATGTGGGACTGCTTCAAATATCTGTTCATCAGGTGCCGAACTGTGTTGATACGTTAAAACTTTCGCGAGTTCTATTATTGTATTGTGCGTTCGTTTAACTTGACCGTTTGTTGACGAATGATAGGCTGGAGTTTGGGTATGTGTTATTTGTAGTCGCTTGTATATTTATTGTGCACATATGCCGATAAATGTTGATTTGTGATAGTACCTCGTCTACGAGTCTTGTATATGTCCTTCTTTGATGGTATTTGTCTCAAATGGCAGAAATTTGAGTATTTGTCGGTTGAACTAATGTACGTATTGTTGCTCATAAAAAATAAGTCTAAGTGTATGTATTCGCCTACCTTGATCGGTACTGGTGATGAACCTATTGGTTGTTTATTTGGTCGGCGTTCATATTTGTTTGTGAGGCAAATTTCGTATTCCTGTACTTTCTTTTTACAAGCGTCACGTATGTTCGGCCAGTAATATTTGAGCGAAATTTCCTATGCGTTATTCTTGTAGTTTCTGTGAGCACGTCTGGATGTGTCTTGTATGATTGGTTCTTGTTGTTCAGTTTCGGTGATGTCGTGAACCAATGTTTGCGCTAGTACAATCGATACAGTTGGAAAAATGTCGATAATGTCATTTTCGCCGTAAAATAATATTTACTCGTCTATTTGCAGGGCATTAGTTACCTTTGGTATAATTATATTTTGTAGTCTGTCTAGCAATTCAGTTTTGGTGTTAAAAAAAAATGTATCTCGGCTGTTAGAAAATATGTTTTGTATAGTTTGATTTCTAAATGCGTTTAGTGGTTGCTTTACTCGTTGGAGTTTTTGTATTGGGGAGCTTTGTGCTGAATATTGAGTCATCAGAGTTTACAGGGTTGTTTATTTGCTAGCGAGAAAGTGCAGTAGCGACAACGTTGATGTCCGGGTTTGTAAACGAGTTTTGCGCCGTATTCTTCGATGGAATTTCTCCATTTTTTCAATTTTGTATAGGGGGTTTTTCTTAAATATTAAATATTAAAATAGAGAATATTAAAGATTAATGGTCAGTGTAAATTGTTAAATCTACTATACCATACAAGTAATTACGTAGTTTCTATAGTGACCATACAATTGTGAGTAACACTTTCTCATTCGTGGAGTAATTATGTTCTGTTTCGCTGAGCGTTCGTGAAATAAATGTTGTGGGTTTTTGGTTCTGAGATAATACAGCGCCTATAGCGTAGTTACTAGCCTCTTTGGTTAACTCGAGAGGTTTGTTAAAATTTGGTTGGAAGAGTTCAACTTGGGCTTGCAGTTCCTCTTATATTTTATTCAGTGCTTCTAGTGCAAGTTCATCTAGGGTGATTTTTATTTTTATGCTTTGATTCTTTGATATGCCACCATTCTCTCCTCTGAGGAACGAAGTGAGTAGTTTGACGATGGCTGCAAAATTCTGTATAAATTTTCTATAATAATTCAGTATTGAGGGAATAGGCAAATCTTTAATAATTTGTATTTTTATAGGGTCAACTGTGATCCTGTTGTATTTGATTATATGCCCTAAGTATTCCACAGAATCTTGGAAGAAGTGAGATTTCTCGTTGGAATCTTCATGTTCGCTTGGTTAAGCGCGTTTATTATTATGGGGATATGTTCGATATGTTCTTCGGGAGAGGAAGAAAAAATGAAAACATCGTCTATATAAACGTACGCGAATTTCCCCACATATGGTCTATGGATATAACATTTTTCAGGCCGAACGGCATACGAAGTAATTCGTACCTAGCTCCATTTACACTAAAGGCCGTTTTCTCTCTGTCAGATTCATTAATAAGGATCTGATGGAAGCCAGACTCTAAATCTAAAGTAGTAAACATCTTTGCATTACCTAAATTCGGTATGGGGTATTTATCTGTGATTGTTTCAGCGTTTAGCTTCTGAAAGCCCTTGTTCATCGGTACTTTTTTTAGCGACCGTCCGAATTGGAGAGTTGTACGGACTTTTGCTGGGTTGAATTGTTTCATTTTCTAAAAGTTTGTTAATTTCTTTGTGAATACAGTCATTATCCGATATAGGGTAGGGATTTTGCCTTGTCTAAATAGGATCTTCGGATTTCGTTCTGCTGGTAGCTTGTACCGTGGTAATATGTATGTATATGGTAGTACTTTTTTTATACTTTCGTTTTTTTGCATAATTACTTCGATTTCTGCCGTATATTTTTCACTATTTACCGTATAATTAATTTTTTGCGCAGATTCACTTTCTTTCTTGACCCTATATCTATAACTGAGCTTGTGTTCGAAAAGATTGATCTCTGCTTTGATTTTTCTAAGTCCCCGTTCACCCAGAAGCACATCAAATTTTGCTAATGCATTTGTTTCAAAAAATGTGAGATTATGTTCTAACAATGTTATTATTATTATTATTTTATTATTTAGTTATTGAGTAGCCATTACTTTGTTACTTTAACTGGCTTGATTGGTATAGGCTTACCGATTTTGCATTTTTCACTTATATAACTATTCATTGCTCCGGTGGCGATCAGGATGTTGATGAGTTTGTGTGTATCCCTGTAGTGGCGTTGCAGATACGGAAAATCGTTCATACCTATGCCTAAAAAAACACTGCCTGTTTCATATTCGTCATTTTCCGGGGCGAGTGATTGTATTTCTTCGTCTCGTGTTTGATTGACTCATTATACCTTCTGTTGTATGTAGAAATTACGAGATGAAGGATTTCGTTCCATTTTTTAAGGCTCTCCGCGAAATGGGTAATTAGGAGGTAATCCTTTCTTCTGGCGGTCATAGCTGTTTTGTGGTGCGGAATGGTTTCTATTATAATATGTGGATCTCGTGTATTTTTGTGACGGATCTATTTCCATTTATTGGTGCTCATGCCTGGGTGCAGTTTGGTTGTATTGCCTGTGGTTGTATTGTAGAAAGTCGAACTGGAAGTTCACGTTTTCGTAATATAGAGTGCTTGCGATAGCGTAAGCGGCTGCTAAGTCCTTTGGACTGCGGCTATAGAAGGTGCCACTGGTGTATTTGCTGTTCAAACCGAGAATGAATGTCCTTACAGCTTCCTGGTTTGCATATTCTTTCATGGCTGAGGGATTCCCTGAGTTATCGATCTCAACTTTAGAGAGTGCAAGGTTAAGCATCTTTTTCCTTGCCCTTTTTCCTCGTCGTATTATTTTTATTGTTTCGAGCAACACATACAGGGGTCTGTGGTCCGCAAAGGTATAATCGAGACGGTTAATTGTGAGTAAAAATTAAACTTTGTTCAGGGGTTAATTAGAATATCGGTTGCCTCTCCTTGAATTTTGGAATGAACGATCGAGAACGCAGTATAATACGTGGGTGTAGTAGCGTAATTCTTGATGTTTTCCATGTGTGTCCAGGCATGTTTTCTCCACGATATATAATGGTGTTACCTGTGAATATTGGTAGCATTTTAAAAATTTCAAATTTAATTTGCTACGTATCACTAATGTTGGATGCATAGTCTTGGTATTGATCTGTGACTGTGACTGTGACTGTTGCATGGGTTTCAAGAGTCAGGGTTGTGGTTAAGGCAGCTATTTGTGCCCTCGGGTTTGCTATCTCCTGCGCGCTTATTTCTGCGTCCGATGATAAACGTGTTGAGTAAAAAACGTACTGTCCGCGATTCCAATTTTATGTTGTATCCTTAGATGTAAGGAGTCTACTTTTTATAACTTCACTTTCCGTTATTTGAACTTAACTGTTTCACTTTGTTTGAATTTTTTATAATGTTTTTTCTTTTCATTAAATATTTATGCATTTTTTTCAAATGTTAGTCCTGAAAACCTTGTTTCCCGTGGAATTAGTTTTTTCATAATTTTCACGTTTAATTATAAAAATGACTTAAAAAAAGTTGAGCCAGTTAATATCATTTGGTGATATTTCAGAAAAAAGAATATTTCTTGGTTACACCGATATGTGCACTATTTATTCATAAACTTTAGACTGACTAGTTTACATAAATCTTAGTGCTACTAATACTATTGAGGTGCGTCGGTCGTTATCTGTTTACTAGTAGATAGCTATTGTTTGTCTTAGTGACAAGTTCTGTAGTTTTGGTGTTGTGTATATTGTTATCATACAAGGTTAAAGGGCATATTGTTGTTTATCGGCATTCTGTTTGTAAACAATAATCATGTAAGTTAACGTGTCCCGCAAGACATCGTTTAAAAAATTAAAGTTGCCGCCCAACCACTTGGCCCGTTAGGTTAGACTCACTTTCGGGATCCTGGAATTAATTCTCCCTTAATAACAAGCCACTTAACTGGTGGAAGACTGCCCGCGAAGCGCCACACTCAGAACCTTTTATACTTAAGCTAGCCTTATTCCTACCCTAACTCTGCTGACATAGCGGTTCCCACGATGTTGTGTATTCCAGGTGAAGTTACTGTCTGCCGGATGCGCGTGTGGATCACGTTGCATTAGGCAGACGCACTGTCTGCATATGTCAATAGACATGTGTGCTTCTGCTGAAGGTGAGCGAGTTAACTGTGGTGTTAGCTGCCCCCCTTTTAAATATCTGCGTCCCGCAGATTGACATGCGCCTTGGTTTAAATCCTTGGCTAGTTACGTTGGTAACAGCTGCTGGCAATACCTGCGAGCTCTGCGATGCTCTGTTAGGAAAGGTTTCGTTCTTCACCCAAATTGTCTCATTGCTAAACTGGATGCGGAACGTGCCGTTAAGGACGCTCTTGCGATTATCATTACGAACAGTCCCCTGAAAGTTGGCTAGAAATAATGTACCTTCACTAATTAATTCGATAGTTTCTCCATTTTCAGGTTCAAAGTGGCATTCAGAATCACCCCCCTTAATTAGACGTGCCAGGCATCCTTCCTCGGGTAATCTTTGCAAATGGCTCATCTCGCAGATCGTACGTTTCTTCCTGGCTGACCAACATTTTCGTGTAGTTTGCAACTACCCTCATACCTGCATGAACCGCAGCTCTCGAAAGCGGAATTCATCAGTTCTGACCTTAGGGATTGCGAGTACATAAAGCAGCAGAGAGCCGTTTGAAAATAAGGAGGGCTTCGCATATTCTACTGCCTCAATGGAATTTCGATAGGGTAAAGCCTCTTCTTCAGAAAGTAACTGATGTAACTCAACCGGGTTTAAGAGGTTGGTGTTGACTATGCCCGTCTTTGCCATTTGACACGCGCGTACTGCCTCACTTATCTCTTCCTTGAGGATCTGTATGCGGTTAACCAGTACGGTTTCAGCAGCCGTAGTGCCAACCTCTTTCCCAATGGTGTTCACGTAACGTGTCATCTAATTGATCTGGCTCATAGATTCCCGAGTGGCATTGAAGAGTTCCTCATTTATTTTAAATTGGTGGTTGTTGTTTGCGATTTCATCATCCTGACTTCTAAGGATTGTGTCCCAGTCTGTTGCTTCAGGCGAGCCGGCAACCCATTTCCAAGCCGATCCCAACCAAGTGATTGAGCGGATTTTACGGAGTTTAGTGGCCCGAAGTTCGGCGAGGCCTTGCCTAATGTGGTTCAAGTTGTATGCCGCAAAGGATTTCGCGACGTCATTCTTCATGCCTTCTGCAGCCGTTTCGAATTTCCCCAATGCTTCACTGAAGAGATTCAAATCGATCTTATGTATCAATTTAAAGTAGCCATTTACTATCCAGCCTTGACCTTGATATATCGCTACCAATGGGGTATCGTAGCCGAAGATGTTGAATCCGCAAACGCAGGGAATTTTCGATAAAAATTTACAAATTTTCTTTGTATGGCAACAAAATAACATAACAAAAATCGGTAACTTCTTGTTTTAGCCTTAAGTTAATATTGCCAGTTGCGCGTGTTCTTGAAAGCAACTTGTTCCTAATCAGAATATCCTTTGAAAGGAAAACTGAGAAAAAGCATTTCATCGTTTGATTCATTTTTGATAACTTTGTTTATATTAAAACAAGTGGCTTTGGGAAAAGAGGAGCGTTACAAATATGGCAAAAGAAATTTTTTGCAATTTACAACGCTTTACATTATTTGAATATATTTGGCGTGTTTTTTTCTTTTTCCTGTCTTTTTTCCTTAACAGTCTTTTTCTTTTTTTTTTTTCTTAAATGTAAAAAATTGTTTCATATAAAAAAAATTGTTTTATCTTTTTTATTTCTAAAGGGTTTTAATTATCACTCAATTTTTTTGTACGAGCCAGCGAAGGAAAAAGTCCGTCAAAAAAGGAGAGGAAAGATCGGTTTCATATATTTTTTACCTGAGTCTTATGGATCCTTTCCCCATTGTTTGTTGTTACCGTGACTCTATTATCTTTTCCTACGACTTCGTTTTTGTACAGTGGCCGTTGTTTTGCTTTTATTTGTCTATTCCTTACGTACTTCTTATTTGACCCCTTACCTCATTGAAAACCTTTTCCTGAAAATTTCTTAACCCCTGGTAGTTTATTCTTTGCACCCTGTTAAAAAATATGTTGCTCCGTTTATGCTTTGTAATGGAAAGAATTGAATTGTTGTAGCGATCAGCGGCTATGTATAGTAACTCCTTGGGGCTGGTGTTGGGTAATTTCCTTTGCAGACAGCGGTATATTTCAATTATAGTGGAATGAAGCCTCTCGAAGTGCCCATTTACTTCACTTTTTTGAATGGGGGTCTGGTAAAGCTTGACTCCCAAATTTCTTACATAATTAGATTCTAGAGGGGTGACGAATCCTCGTTCGTTATCTGTAACTATCATCCGCGGGACCGTAAAATAGTGAATCACTTTTGCAAATTTTTTTCTCAAAAGTACGGAAAAGTAATGTGGAAAAACTCCGAAAATTTGGAGAATTTAGAGACAACTTAAAACTTTCTCCCCGCTAATTTCGAAAATATCAATGTGCAGGATCTCGCACGGATGTTTGGGTATCGGAGTATCTTTTAATTTGGGGAAGTAGTACCTTTCCAGAATTTGTCCTTTATTCTCCACGGGGTTTCTATGAGCCCGCCTGTGCTCTTCTTCTATTATTCTACAAATTCTTTCTTCATTCGCCACATCTTGTACCAATCTTTGCGTTACCCTAATTTTGTAATAAAGGAAGTGTTCGAGGTACACATCTTGGATAAGCTGTAGCCTGTTCTCGGGAATTTTGACACCGTTGATTATATTTGGACGTAGCCTTTCTCTCAATATCCTTACTAGAGTTTCCCGGTTAATATCGGCTAGAGTCACATAATGGCGAGTGTAACCCTCGTATGGGTTCTCAACACTAAAGAGTTCCCATCCCTCTCTTATGACGAGCTGATTCTTAAAAACATTCAAGGGTGCCTCGACGTAAATTATTAGATCGGAGGCGTCTTGTTCAGCGCTGGGGACGGTTTCTATTTCACTTGCGGTCGCGGTGGTAGATCCTCTAGCGGCTGTCATTGTTGTGGATGTATCGGTTGCTCCCTCACTAGCCGTTTCTGTGACGGAATCTCTGACACTAGTCAACACATGAAGTCCTGTTGTGTCCTGTTTTCGACATTTGATCCTGGATAGGGGAAAAAGGCTTTCTAAGTGTCTTACTATTTAGGGAAAGGGTTGAATTAAAAAAATTTTTATTTGCGCCAGTGTCTACAAGGGGAGTGCTGTCGTTACCCACATACTCTATGTAAGGTAAGCTGGATAGGCTCCTGTCATAAAATTTACCTGGTCTTCCACATTATCCCCTACTACTTGGGCATACTCTTCATCAATTGCCCCCATATGGAACATCCTCTGCTGTTTCTGGGGGTAATTATCTGAGCCGAGTTTCCTTTTAAACGAGAATCCTTGCTGAGGTTTATTCGAGAAACTTCGACGAGTTTGTGCAGAAGGATCTACTTCCATTTTTTCCACTGGTCGATACATTTCCGGTTTTCGGGTAAATGTGCGATTCTGGAAGGAACCACTCCGCGGCCTAAATCCGAACTTATAATCATTTCCTACAGGCCGAAAGTTACCGCTAAACTTCGAAACAGATGGATGAGGCTTAGAATCCCCACTCATGGTATTCATGGGAACAGTCACCGTATTTCTATTTACCCCTCCATGCACAGGTTGATTCCTGAAATTCAAATTTTGTATGTCCAAACAAGCCGTGTATGCCTCAGGCAGCGATCGCGGTTTTTGAACTATTATCATACGAGAAAGGTCGCCATTTAACCCTCTTATGAAGATATCCAGCGCTCGATTCCGGTACGTTTCCATTAAAGCACCCACAGTTTCCGCAGAATAATTTTCAGCTTTTAATTTGTTAATAATTAAAGAAAATTGATGGTTCACGCGGGCATAAAATTCATCTAACCTGAGACCACCTTGCGTCAACTGGCCCAGCTGGTGCTCCAAGGTGCGTATGTCCCTTTTATCTGCATAATGTAGCGACAGGCAGTTTTTTATCCCTGGCCAGTCGACCTCGGAAATATTGTGCGAAATTAGAGCAGAGTCAGCGTTTCCCCTAACTTTCCCCCTTATGCTTTTAAGGATGGCCCTATATAGAGGTCTTGCTTTGATGATTTTATAATCATCAAGGATTCCCTCCACTGATGTCACCCAGGACACGAATTGGGAAGGGTTTCCCTCGAACACCTGAGGATCCCCAACTGAATACGGTAATCTACCAATCTCCTTTAAGGCGTCCTGATTCACCGGCCCCCGTAGAGGAGTTTCAATTAGTGTTGCCCCGGGTGCCCCCGCGGACGTTGAGGCAGCTGGCGAATGCGGTATTCGGCTTTTTTCAGCTCAGCCATGAGCGAACCCACGGAGCCATTTAACTCATTAACCGATTGGGTCAAGGAATCCATAATAAAGTAAATTGACTCACCGACCTTTAGTTTCACTCCTTTTAAAACCTTTTCCTTCTCCTTCGCTGCTTCTGTCACTTGTTATTCCCTTTCGCTTATTTCTATCGCACTTGTTATTCCCTTTTGCTTATTTCAACTCACAGGCTGATTGGTTGCATCGAGATATTCGGGTAACTCGAAAATGTTGAGCTAAAAATGCGGAAAGTTTTAGTATTTTGTCAATTATTTTTCTTAAATTTTTATTTATTTTATTTGTTAAGGTCACGGAAGGGACGCGGGAACCCTTTTTAATCGTCCTACAATCAGATTGCAGGCAACCTTTTATATAGGGGTTTTCAATAAGGGCGGGTAGATGTTGAAACGGAATAAAATGGCGTTTGCTGTGTGGCACGTAGCGCCATCCTGCTGGAACCACATGTCGTCTAGGTCCATATGGTTCAATATGGGCCATAAGAAATCGGAAGGGCCACCACGTCTACCGAAAAATGGGCGCAATGCGCACAACGTTTGCGTTAATGAACACTCATTTTGATAATAAAGTTTTATCATTTGACCGTGCTGTTAAATCGTGTAACCACGATGGTTTGGCATAAACAACTGAATAATAAACAAAAGATTTGACAGATGTCACCAAAACAAAATGGCTGCCACAGGGCGCCAAAATCGACCCCGGCCAATTGAAAAACCCTTTACTTAAGCTAGCCTTATTCTACCCTAACTCTGCTGACATAGCGGTTCCCACGATGTTGTGTATTCCAGGTAAAGTTACTGTCTGTTGGATGCGCGTGTGGATTTCGTTGCATTAGGCATACGCACTGTCAGCATATTTCAATAGACATGTGTGCTTCTGCTGCAGGTGAGCGAGTTAACTGTGGTGTTAACTTGTATATATATATGTGGTGCCTAAATTTACATACATACATATATCTTTGTACTAACGTCGTTAACTCGGGCAAGAAGACGGTCTCAGCGAGTAGTTGTTGTTTTCTATATGCATACAGGTACATTCTGCGTTCGTTCAAAGCTTGTATCAAATTTATTTACATATGCATGTGTTTGCGCGTTTGGCTTTCTGTACGGAAATTACAATGATATTTTCTCATCTATATATGTAGATTAGATTTGACTGAAGAGATTAAATATATGAATTTTTATAGATATTTCCTTTCTTATTTTTCTTTATTGTCGCGATAACCGTTTACGTGACTTTGGCTGAGTTTAACAAAGCGCGCCAGTCGTTTCTTTCTTAAGCTAACCGGCGCCAATTGGACATACCAAGTGAAGCCAAGTCCTTCTCCACCTGATCTTTCCAACGCAGAGGAAGCCTCCCTCTTCCTCTGCTACCACCAGCTGGTACCGCATCGAATACTTTCAAAGCCAGAGCGATTGTATCCATTCGGACGACATGACCCAGCCAACGTAGCCGCTGGATTTTTATTCGCTGGGCTTTGTCTATGTCGTCGTAAAGATCATACAGCTCATCGTTCCAGCAGAATCTTTCTCCTAAACACTCCAAGCGTCGCTTCATCGGATGTTGTCATCGTCCACGCTTCTGCGCCAAACGTTAGGATGGGCATGATGAGAGTCTTGTAGAGTGTTAGTTATGTTCGTCGAGAGAGGACTTTACTGCTCAGTTGTCTACTTGGACCAAAGTACCAATTGTTGGCAAGAGAGATTCTACGTTGGATTTCAAGGCTGACATTGTTATCGGTGTTAATGCTGGATCCTAAATAAACGAAGTTTTTTACAACCTCGAAATTATAAGCATCAATCAATCAGTGACGTGGGTGCCGATACACGAGTGCGCCGACTGTTTGTTTGAAGATAGGAGGTACTTCGTTTTGTCCTTGTTCACCATCTGATCCATTCGCTTTGCCTCTTTATCTAGTTCGGAGAAGGCAGAACTAACAGCGCGGTTGTTAAGGCCGATGATGTCAGTATCATCGGCATACGCCAATAATTGTACGCTCTTATAAAATATTGTGCCTGAGCGATTTAGTTCAGCGGCTCGTCCGATCCTCTCCAACATCCGGTTAAAGAAGTCACCCAACAGCGTGTCACCCTGTCTGAAATCTCGTTGGTATCAAACGGCTCGGAGAGGTCCTTCCCAATTCTGACGGCGCTGCTGGGGTTCAGCAACGTTATCTTGCATAGCCGTATTAGTTTTGCGGAGATACCAAAGTCACCCAACGTGGCATACAGGTGACTTATTTTCGTACTGTCGAATGCAGCCTTGAAATCGACAGATTGCAAGATCACCCTTCCTATGGTCAGTGATTTAGCGTTTTTAAAAAGCGCTTGTATTGTGAAAATAAGAAAACTAAAATTTTGTGAGAAAAAATTAGCAACGATAAGTTGTGTCGCGTACGCGGTTGCTCACAAGAAGAAAAACGACTATTTTCGTTGACGAAGGATCCCGTTGAAGTGGCAAAGTGGAGGGATAATTTGAAAATCCCGACGGCGGTGCATCTTCCACCCCACAACTCATATGTGTGCGTAAAGCATTTTGAGCCATACGTTGTGGGGGGAATTTCTGAGAAGTGCCCATTTTTCCTGCACGAAGACCCAACGATGCATGCACGATTGTTGTCACTTGATAAAGTCCGTCCAAAATACCTTAATGAAATATGACATCTTAACATCAGATGGAGTGACAAGCTTCAAGGTGATAAAAAAATTGTTTGATATAGATCAAATGCATCCCCATTTTAAAATTTGTCCGAAACTAACGGAGGCGCATATATATCCCACTTTTTGGAAAAAATGAGCGTTTCACGCGCGACTCAGGTCCTGAGCAATTCGGTAGCCCCCGGTATCGACATGGCTTTGACCCAAAATTTATTAGGCAGTGACGACTACGTGATCAAATCCGCTAAGCCCACACAGATGTTGGTAAAAGAAATGAATGATCTGTTTGACGAATTGGATACAAAAAATTTCCAGTCGAAAAATCCTTTAAAGTGTCTGATTAGGCGGGGTGACACAAGAAAAATTGATAGATTGGATAAACATCTAGATTTTTTGCGGTCATTCCAGTTGCCGGGAAACGCACACGTGAAGTGCATCGAAGGTTTCCGCATAACGATTTAAGCGATGCAAAAGTTATGCGAGGAACTTTTTATCGAACAAAGCTCACTCAAATTTATTTTCACCGGGAAAATAAATCAAGATGCGTTAGAAAACTTTTTCTATCGCATACGAGCTAGTCAGGGTATGAATACCCATCCAACAGCTCACGAAATTCAATATATAGTTGCGCGACTGATCTCAATGAAAATTTTACGCCAGAGATTTGAGAAAAAAGTTCAAACTGTACAGACGATGACGATATAAATTTAGATTGGAATGAAGGCCCCGAGGATGGTCATCTTGAGACAGAAGTAGGAGACCAGCAAAATATAGATCTCGTTTTAGAAGAGATTAAAGTGGAAGACGTTAATTTTGCTGAAGAAAGTAATGAAGCTGAGGTACAAGTGCAGCGTTACTTCAATGGTTATCGTTTTACCAAAAAGTGCTGTGCAAGCTCGAATGTGAAAATTGCACCCACGCCATGACGAAAACAAAAGGAGAGCTGAAGTTACATTCAGAAGCCCTGATTAGATCCAAAAACTTCACGGATGACAGCGATTTAAGGTTTGTCAATCCTGAAGTGTGTCGACTCCAAATGGTGTGGTACCGTCAGCTCTTCGCAAATCATGCCCACATTGCAGGTCTTAGATGTTTTATGTTGTGCGTTTTAAAAGAAAAAACTCAAAAAATATTTCCCGACTGGTTTGTGAGATCTGGCGAGTGTAGAGATCATCGCGTAAAACTATTAGATTTTCTTTTCACTGTCCTTCTATTCAAAAATACAAATTGGCTTTTACGAAATGAGGTCAATAGTGTCAAAATGAGAAAAGTACAAAATAAATTGAAAAAACTGTAGTAGGTTATAAGCCAGGGCCCCACGAAAAGCGATGCACCGTTCACATATGTAGGTAATTAATAATCGTATTAGCTATCTTTTGCATATCATGATACCTATTCTTTTATTTCATGGTTTTAAAAAAATATTTCACAGGTATTTTCCATTTCAGGTTTTTCTATTTTTTAGTCTATTTCACAGGTTTTTTTATTTTTTCTTCTCTTTCAGGTAACACGCGAGCCTAGATTTTTAAAGCACAACAATTTTTTCTTAATCACGATGGATTGAGAGTAGTGTTTTAAAAATCAGGTAAATCGCAATGACTTAATCGATGTCAATATCGAAGTCGTGTGAGAAATTGTTATAATATGAGAACAATTTCGTAATTCGTGCTTTCACAAAATTATATATATTTTTTTTCATTTCGGGAAATGTAAATACCTGTTATTTATAGTATTGTAATTTAAAGGGCGGCCCCCGTAGCCGAGTGGGTCGATGCGTGACTACCATTCGCAATTCAAAGAGAGAACATCGGTTCGAATCTCGGTTAAACATCGAATTTAAGAAAACCATTTTTCTAATAGCGGTCGCCCCTAGGCAAGCAATGGCAAACCCCCGAGTGTATTTCTGCCATGAAAAATATCCTCATAAAAATATCTGCCGTTCGGAGTCGGCTTAAAACTGTAGGTCCCTCCATTTGTGGATCAACATCAAGACGCACACCACAAATAGGAGGATGAGCTCGGCCAGACACCCAAAAAGGGCGTACGCGCCAATTGTATATATACCTATATGTGGGGACACCACAACTCGATCATGCTTATTACATTCTTAATAATTATCCTTTCATTTGTTCGTATACTTTTATTCATTCTTAATACTTTATAAATGCAACCATGTGTGACTTTTCATTTGCTTTTAACTTTTCATTCTTTCGCTTTGTACTGTTGAGCCAAGGTGGATTTAATAAGGTGACAGCATTCACCCAGCTGAATTTTTCGCCGTAGGTATGGCTTACGTCAAAATGATATGCTTTGTTTGTATGTATTTGTATGTTTACATTCGTATGTTTACATTTGCTTGCTGATTTTGACATGATGCTTGCACCAAACGCAACAACAAATACATGTAGGGTTTTAATTATATGTGTTTGCTGTCCCCTGTAATAAATTCGCCTTGTGTTGAGCTAATAAACGAAATAATTTTCGGTCTCGATCTTTTTGGATCGAGCCGTACAAGTGAACACATCGTTTTCGCTATTCACTACCTCCCACAATTTGGTGACCCCGAACGGTAAATTTACACATTTCTTATTGATTAAATGTCTTTAGACGATACTCTGGCACCGCCAACTGGATCTTCACAAGGAGAATCAATTCCGCCTACGTCATGCGTTCCACGCATCCCGCTCCCAATATTATCGGAAGATAATATTGAAGCGTACTTCTACTCACTCGACTTCTGATTCGAAGCGTCAGGCATCAATGCAGATAAAGAAAAATTCAACATTGTCGCGAAATTAATGGAACCACGCCCTTTTATCGATGCGGCACTAAGTACTGGAAAATATCAGTACATACGCGCAAAGTTGACGTAGTATCTCACTAAAAGTCAGCAACGCCGGTTGCAGCGCGCACTTCGCGAAATGCCATTAGGTGATGTCCATCCTAGCGACCTGAGATGATGAGATGAAGCGTGCAGCAGGCTCTGCTTTGAGCGAGAGCATTCTGCACGATTTGTGGGTTAACCGCTTGCCTGCATATGCGCAAGCAGCCATTATAGCAACCAATGTACCGATATCCGAAAAATTAAAGATTTCCGACTCCATTGTTGAGTCAATTCAACTACGAGAAGGACGGGTTAACGAAGCGTGTGGCATACAAAACAACTCAGACTCAGTTCTCAGGACCGAAATAGCTACACTAACACAGCGCCTCGATAAAGCGTTAGATAACGGCACAAACCATTACCGTTCGCGTTCTAAAACACCAGCACGCCATCGAAAGTCAGACAACGGTTCTGATGACATGTGTTGGTATCACAGAAAATTCGGTCAATACGCTAAAAAATGTCGGCTACCATTCAAGTTTACTCGCTCACCACCACCAAACGTTCCACAATAGGGTTGCTCCGCCATTGGCTTTTCAGAGATTGGCAAACGGTCTGAAATGCCTTCGAACTTTCCTCTACGTATATTTGAAACGTCCACAAAAATACATTTTTTAATCGAATCAGGTGCAGACGTGTCTACTATACCAAAAAGCTCGAAATTGGTTAGAGCAACCCCATCGGATATGAAACTGTTTGCCGCGAACGGTACACCAATTCAAGTTAATGCAAGCTCAAACTTTTCAGACTTACTTAAAGAGTTTTCCGATATCACTCGACCGCCGCCTGTCGAGACCATTGCAAAGTCTACAGTCATTCACCGCATCATCACTACGGGTCAACCAGTTTTTTCCCGACCAAGACGTTTTTCTCCAGAAAAACTGGCGCGGGCTGAATTTAAGCTTTTGATGAAACTGGGAATATGTAGACCATCCAGCAGTAATTGGGCAAGCCCACTGCACATGGTCCGCAAGGCTGACGGGTCCTGGAGGTCATGTGGCGACGATCGCGCCCTAAATTCAGTTACAGTACCCGACAGGTACCCAATGCCCTTTCTGTACGACTTTACACACATACTCGCAGGTAAAGTAATATTTTCGAAAATCGATTTGCTGAGAGCATTCACCCAGAAGACGTTTGTAAGACTGCCATTACAAAACCATTCGATTTTACACACATGGCATTTGGATTGCGCAACGCCGCGCAAACGATTCAAAGAGTTTTAAACAAGGTTTTGCATGATATCGATAACATTATCGATAACATTTTCATCTATTTGGATGACATCTGCGTAGCTTCATGTTCTCAAGAGGATCATCGTAAAGATCTTCATTTGCTTTTTCAACGCTTGTGTGAGCAAAAACTTACCATAAACGTCGCAAAGTCAGTTCTTGGCGTAACAGAGCTTGAATTTCTTGGTCATCTCATCAAAAGAGATGGTATAACACCGATCCCAAGCCGTGTGGAGGCAATTACAAAAATTAAGCTGCCTACATTAGCTAAAGATCTGAAACGTTTCCTTACTATGGTTAACTTTTACAGACCGTTCTTGTCTCAACCACTGCTTTATCAAGCGCCGTTGTTAAAGATGGTCCCTGGGAACATACGCAACGATAAAACAGTGTTAGCTTGGTCTGATAAAAACATTCGCCATTTCGAAGCATGTAAGGAAAGCCTTGCAAAGTGCACCTTACTTGCTCATCCGATGCCTAACGCGACATTTTCCTTATGGGTTGATGCTTCGGACAATGCCAGTGGCGCTGTTCTACACCAGGTTCTCAACAACACGCTTCAACCATTAGGTTTCTTCCAACGATCATTTTCAAAGGCTGAACAACGATACATCACTTACGATAGAGAACTAACTGTAATGTTCCATGCTATCCGATCGTCAAGCTCGTCAATTAGACTTTACCGCTCAAATTACAACGGACATTCGGCATGTTCCTGGTCAACAAAACATTACGACAGACCTCCTATCTAGTATTAAGTCCATAACAGCGGAGCCGATTAATTACGATGATCTAGCCGATCACCAAGCCAACAATGAGGAACTCCAATCCTATTTAAATGGTAACGTAAATCATTCACTTAAACTAACATGCTTTGTTCTACCTTCAGGCTCGAAGAGAGTTTATTGTGACAGCTCAACTGGCCACATACGACCTTTTGTAACAAAAAAGTTTAGAGGGGCAGTAATGCGAGCAACACACAACATTTCGCTCCCAGGCATGCGAACTACGTCAAAGTTAATGACCGAGCGTTTCGTTTGGCCAGGTATAAAACGGGATAGTCGCCAGTTTGCAAAGCACTGTATCCAGTGCCAACGTAATAAAATTGGCCGACATAGCGTGTCACCGTTCCAACGTCGTGAATGCCCGAGCCTACATTTTTCACATTTAAATATTGACATCGTAGGACCGTTTCCGTTATCTGACGGTTAGCGCAACTGCCCCACCGTAATTGATCGCTTCACTCGATACCCAGATGCGATAGCAATACCGGACAGCACGGCTCCGACGGCTCTTGGCATAAAGCATCTACGCACAACTGCTTATCATCCGCAAACCAACGGCATGGTTGAGCGATGGCATCGGACTTTAAAATCAAGAATCTTATGTCATACGGTCGAACGATGGACAAGTTTTTTACCACTTTTTTTATTAGGACTTCGGTGTTCATTCAAGATTGACATTGGCGCATCCCCGGCTGAATTAGTTTTTGGAACAACCTTACGTTTACCATCGGAGTTATTTATAGATAGCCAGCGAAACGGAAATGGTAACACATCTTCGACATGTCATGAGAAATATTCGCCCAGTTGATACTACTTGGCACACAAAAGAAAAATCCTTTGTGCATACTAATCTTACGACGTGCGCTCAATTTTATTACATACTTTTATTCATTCTTAATACTTTATAAATGCAACCATGTGTGACTTTTCATTTGCTTTTAACTTCTCATTCTTTCGCTTTGTACTGTTGAGCTAATAAACGAAATAATTTTCGGTCTCGTTCTTTTTGGATCGAGCCGTACAAGTGAATACATCGTTTTCGCTATTCACTAGCTCCAACATATATATATAACATAAAGGGTAGATTTTTTAAGAGCTATAGGAAATTTAAAAAAAAAAACACACGTAAAATTCAGAAAAGTGTATGAAATTTTTATTTAAATCGATAGTACGGTCCATATAATTTAATGTTTGAAGATTATTTCATGCAAATGTTGACCGCGACTGCGCTTCAAATGGTCCATCCGCTTAGTCCAATTGTGGCATACTCTTTCCAATGTTTCGGCCAGTATCTCACATATAAATGCTTTATTGTTGTCTTCTAATGCGTTAATTGAAGCAGGCTTGTCTGAATAGAAATGAGCTTTAACATAGCTCCACAAAAAATAATCTAAAGGCGTTATATCGCACGATCTGGGTGGCCAATTGACAGGTCCCGAACGAGAAATAAAATGTTCACCGAACTCGCCTCTCAATAAGTCCATTGTTACGCGTGCTGTGTGGCATGTGGTACCGTCTTGCTGAAACCACATATCATGCAAGTCAAGCTCTTGCATTTTGGGCCAAAAAAAGTGGGATATAATTTCACGGTAGCGCTCACCATTCACAGTTACGCTACGATTTGCAGCATCTTTGAACTTCTTCGGTCCAATGGTACCTCCAGCCCATAAACCGCTTCAAACTGTGACCTTTTCTGGATACATTTGTAGCTCTTCCAATTCTTTTGGCTGATCTTCCCTCCAAAATCAACAATTCTGCTTATTTACGTACCCATTGATCCAAAAATGAGCTTCGTCGCTGAAAACAATTTTTCGATAAAAAAGTGGATCTTCGGCCAACTTTCCAAGAGCCCATTCACCAAAAATTCTGTGTTGCGGTAGGTGGTTCGGCTTCAATTCTTGTACCAGCTGTATTTTGAAAGGCTTCACACCTAAATCCTTTCGCAAAATTTTCCACGTTGTTGAGTAACACGCGATCGGCGACGAATCGATAATTGATGGTCATCATTAACACTGGCCGATAGAGCCGCGATATATTCTTCAGTTCGCACTCTACGTAAGCGTGTTGGTGGTTTGATGTCCAATAACGTAAATTTGGTTCTGAATTTAGCCATAATAGCTCGAATTGCCGTTTCAGTGAGTCGATTAAACTGACCATAAAATGGAAGAAGCGCGCGATAATCTTTCTTAACAGAACACGCATTTTTGTATTAAAATTCAATGATTTGCAAGCGTTGTTCGTTTGTAAGACGATTCATGGTTAAATTATAGACCAAACTGAAGATGTTTGACAGTGAAATAAAACACGAAACGTGCGTCAGCTGTTTAAACCAACTGTTTAAAAAAATAATAGCTAAAAAATCACCCGTTATATACATATACATATAAGAGTACAGTAGATTCTGTTTTTATGCGGTATATACGTTCAGCAAGAAACAGCATAAAAAAAGCTACCAGATCTATAGTAAAACTATAGATACGTTTCAAAAGTGCTAAGAACCGCATAAATTTGAAATAATGTAATAAAATCGCATAAAAAAAGGGTACTAGTCCCATATTATAACTATAGATACGTTCCATAGACCACATGAATCTGAAATAATTCGCATAAACAAAGAATTGTATTTTTGAAAATTATATCTTTATTTAAGAAACGTCAGAAACGAGAAATAAATTTACATCGTCAGATATAGAATCAGACAATACCCGCATGTTGCGCATTCATTTAGGATTTGGCGTAAAATCACTTTCGTCACTTGAGGAAATGTACGCGTCTGATCTAGATGGTGATGCAGGCGGTTCCATACTTGTAGGGTTAGTATCTCTGATGTAATCTGTGATGAGTTTTTGCTTAGCTGGTTTAGAATCTTGTTTATACAATTCCCGATAGGTCGACATGCATTTTTTAATTTTTTAAAAAACCGCACTTATTCAAAACAGCATAAAAACAGAATCTACTGTACTTAACTTACTTGTTGATAAAAATTAAAAATAAAAATTAAAAAAATTATATTTCATATTCTTAAGGATAATAATATTTATTTGGTAAGAGGAACTTATACAAACATATACCAATAATATATGTGATTCGACACGATTTCGTTACAAAATCAATATATTCGTTCAGCTAAATCAAATGAAGATCTGCATATGAAAAATCGCTCATATTGACGTGCAAAAGCAAACACGCATATACATAAATACATGCATCCAAACTTCCATAGACATACTTACATATGAGGCTGCGAGCACTTGCCACAGAAAAAATATTTATTGCTGTCGCGAATTTAGAAGACATACATATATTGATGCATACATATGTACGGAGCAGCGGCCACTCGACTTGACAAAAGTTCAAGATTTACCAAATATTGGCAATTAATTCAACGCGAAATATTCCAATATTGACTATTTTCGAATTGACGAGAAAATTGGCATGTGGGCATATGAGTATATGAGCTCGAACTTAGTGTTATAGAATATTTAGGATTTTTCAGCGTCGTTGCGACTAATCTTGCTTGAACTTTTGCTAAATTGTTTCTTACATGTGTATATATAAATTAAATTTTCATTGGTTGAAAATTGTTTTTAATAACGTTGCAGGAGCGAGCTTCGAACTTCTTTATTTTAATTTAAACTTAACTCTAGCTCATTACAACTAAGACTGACTTAAATATTCAAAATATGCTTAATATTAAGGGCGTTGTCACCTGCTTTGCCGCGTGACCGCGTTTCGTGAAAATCATCACCGGTAGTTGCGCAGACAGTTTGGTCAGCATATTTATGCATTTCGGCTAATTTGACCGTATCAGCAAGTATATGGTCTCGCAACGCGACTGGTGTTAACTCCTCCACGCCTAAATTCGATTGACCTGAATCGATCAAAAGTACGGTAGATCATTGAACTTTGTATGGATGTAGTTACACGGTGGAATAGCTGGCAGAGTATTCGATACCATAGAATTCGTTCCTGGTTCAATGGTGTTGTTCATCATGATTAATTTCTTTGCAGATCTACGATGACGTATCAGGAGAACTATGATGACGGATATCACGATTATCAATATTAACGATGTTCCGCAACGGTGCCTATTTTTAATAAGTGAATTTGATGGGTGTTGTTAATGTGAAGCTCGTTTAGATTTTGAAGGGTTAATAAATTTTCCCATTTGTTCTCTATTGGTGTTGGCTGTAACGATGCTGGTATAACTGTCAGTAGGGGTGCCTGTAGACTTCTGAAGATTTTATCGTTTACGATGACTGAAGTGTTACTGAATTTGATTACGAATGTGCCGACGAGATTGTGGTCTGAAGTGTCGACTTTTATTGTTCCGTTAAAATCCTTTAGGATCATTCCGGGTTGTATTTCTTCTACGAGTTTTATATTATGAGTGTTGCTGTATGCGCAGTGTGACTCAAGGCTTTTTAATATGTTTGGTATGCATGTATCATTCTTTAAATTTACTACATTATCCTGATTACAAATTTTTAAATTCTTATATCTATTACATTCATTTGTTATTCCATATATTTCGTTATTATTTTTAAAAATTTCCTTATGTTTTAATTTTAATATTTTTGATCCCTTTTTTTCTTATAATATAATTGTCATATATTTCTTTTGTTGTCAATGGTATTTTTAATACATATAATATTATTGATTCTTTATATAATATTTCAACTTCAGCGTATTCTATCGCTTCTTCGTATGATGCTTTTTCAATTTCAATTTTATTCAACAGCATTGAATTTATTATTTCGTTTTTTGCCCATTGTATGGCATACTTGACATTCATAAGTTTTTCTTTTATCAAACTTACTCTATTTTGCAGATTTATTGCAATTTCATTTTCAATATATTCATTTGTCTTAATGCTATTTGTCAATTCATTAACTATTTTTGTTACGTTATTCATTCTCTCATTCAGAATATTATTTATTATTACTTGTTTATTATTATTATTATTCAATTCTTCTTCTCTCTTCTTAATTGGCGCGATAACCGCTTACGCGATTTTGGCCGAGATTAACAAAGCGCGCCAGTCGTTTCTTTCTCGTGCTAACCGGCGCCAATTGGACATACCAAGTGAAGCCAAGTCCTTCTCCACCTGATCTTTCCAACGCAGAGGAGGCCTTCCTCTTCCTCTGCTACCACCTGCTGGTACCGCATCGAATACTTTCAAAGCCGGAGCGTTTGTATCCATTCGGACGACATGACCCAGCCAACGAAGCCGCTGGATCTTTGTTCGCTGCGCTATGTCTATGTCGTCGTAAAGCTCATACAGCTCATCGTTCCATCGTCTACGATATTCGCCGTTGCCAACGTGCAAAGGTCCAAAAATCTTACGCAGAATCTTTCTCTCGAACACTCCAAGCGTCGCTTCATCGGATGTTGTCATCGTCCAAGCTTCTGCGCCGTACGTTAGGACGGGCATGATGAGAGTCTTGTAGAGTGTTAGTTTTGTTCGTCGAGAGAGGACTTTACTACTCAATTGCCTACTTAGTCCAAAGTAGCACTTGTTGGCAAGAGAGATTCTACGTTGGATTTCAAGGCTGACATTATTATCGGTGTTAATGCTGGTTCCTAAATACACGAAGTCTTTTACAACCTCAAAATTATAACTGTCAATTATTCAATTCATTAATATTATTTCCAAGCATTTCGAACTCATCATGGTCGGGAGAACCAGCGATGTACTTCCATGCTGTTCCAATTAAATTTATTGATCTTCTATTTCTTATTTGATTTAGGGGTTTGATACTATGAAGGATTTCTGAGGTTTAGGAAATTTCATGTGTTAGTATGAAATAAAATAGGTTACTAGGAGGAATGTGCCTGTCTGTATAAGTCTATACGTCGTGTAGAAATGTTTCGTCAGCCTTCAGGTCGATAATATGTATGATCCTAAATGTTCCATCTTTTATTTTAGTTTGTCCGTTATTAATGGCTATCATGTGTGCCGTTGTATAATCCAGTATTTGTGTTTCTGTCCTGCATGTCGCAGTCGTTATTCTGTAATATTCACACTATGTTTTTATGTGACTTTTATGTACCGTTCTACCGGATTGGGTTATTACTGTAGTATTTTTGTCTAGGGCAACTATTTCTTTTTTATACTTGGCTGTTAATTTATTTCCTAATCTCTTATTAATTTTTACGTAAATTATGTCTCCTACTTGATATGCTTTTATGGGTTGTTTATCTTTGTTGTGATAACGGCAGTCTGAATCTTGCTTGGCCTGTAATTTTTCTATTGTTTCTTGTCTATCCTTTTCTGATAAAATTGGGTTACTGCTAACTCTTCTACCAAACAATTTTCTGTAGGTTTTTTATCTGTTGTCGAATGTATTGTGAAATTATATTCTTTAACTGACCTTTCTAATAATTCGTCGAAAGATCGGTGGTTGTTTTTCGTTTTAAGGCAGCGCATTATTTCTTGGAGAGTAGAATGAAAACGTTCCACTTGGCCGTTTACGCAGCTAATGTACGGGGGTATGCGAAAGATTTCAATACCGAATTCGTTGTCTATCATGAAATTTATTGAAGCTGAATGAAATGCTTTTTCATTATCTATAATTATTTGATCGGGCATTAGGGCAAAAAGTATATCTCTTAAAGGTTGTCTAATATCTTCAACTGCTCTGGACTTTATGGTTTTTACAATGGCAAATTTTGAGAATTTATCTATTGCTGTTAACATCATTTTTTTATCTGTAAGAAATATATCTATGTGAACTATTTGTCCTGGATGTTGTGGGATAGGGGTATGCTGAATTTGCATGGGTATTTGAATTTTTTGACGGATGTCGGTCGTATTTATTTTCTTTACAAACCGTGCATAATTTTATGATTCCATTTATTTTTTTAGTCATGTTAGGGAAATAGTATTTTTCTATTATCTGTTTCTTGTTTTCGTGAATATTTCTATGGGCTCGTGAATGTGTTTGAATAATTATTTCTTCCTGTCGTTGTTCGTTGGAGACGTCTTCTACTTCTATTTGTGTAAATTTTATCTTATATGTGTTGAAATGAGTTGGGTATATTTCCTGAATCAGTCCCATAGTTCGTTCGTCAGTCTTAATGCAGTTTATTACGGATGGATTTAAATATCGCTTCAAAAGTTGTGTTAATTTTTCAGTATCATAGAATGGTTCTGTAATTATATGTCTATGGTAAGTGGGAAATACTATTTTGCATTGGTAGGTAGAGGTATCCTGTATGTTGAGAAAAATTTGATTTTTGAATGCATTTCTTGGTGCGTCAATGCTATAGATTAGGTTGTGTGAAGAGCCTTCATCACTATGTTCAGTTGTTGTCAACGAATTTATCTGTTGTTGTGGTGTTCTGGATAAAGCGTCTGCAACGACGTTAGCCTTACCGGGTTAATAGTGTAATTTATACAATAATTATATTCTTGGGGGTGAAGTGTACGTTGCTTCTTGGGGGACTGCACACAGAGGCGTATGGCAGTTGTGCCAGTAGCGTAAAGACCGACCATTGTGGTAGAATGCCACTCCTGCACGAGGTGCCCCTGCTTTTAACCAAAAATAGCGGATCTAGAGAGGCAAAACTCGAAAAAACCCGTAATCCTAGGTGCAATTCGAACCGTGCCTATAGGATGAATGGCACTACGTAAGTGTGTGTTATACCGGTGACCTCCAGATATCGGGCGCCCTCTGGTTGTAATAAGCCTTACCGCGACACCGGGACACTGCCGTGGCTCGACCTTCCCTTCCCCTTCACTCGTGGGACCACATGGCAGAGTCAAACAATCAATTATTAAAAAGGGGAGGAGTGCCTAATATAAACACGGTCGATAATGACCTTTCGGTAAACAGTGCCGAACTACTAACAACATCGCAGGCAGCTAAGGGCAACCAATGCCCTCCAACTGCCAGCGAAATCAAGGATATGGAAGTTGACGACATGGTCCTGGGGCCAGATGGCAAAGCTTCTGCAATATCACCAGAGGAAGAGGATAAACTACTATCTCCTCCCACTCGTGACTCAGGAAGAATGGATGAAGACAAGGTGCGGCTGTGTGGTGCCTCCAGAAAGCGTCTAAAGTACTTTCTGAGAAAAGGTCACAGCATTGACGAGGCAAGAGAGTTGGCTCAAAAACCAGCTGATCTAAAGCGACAACGCTCCAGCAGCACCACGCCAAAGCAAATCTCCCCTAAGCGTGCCAATTTGCAGGGGAGCTCTAGCGTTGGAAAAAGGCAGACGATACTACCGAATCGGAAGGACCAAAGGCAGCAGTGCTTATCCAGAAGTCAAGGTAGACTTAACAAAAATGTGTTACAAAGACGCGGCGTGTAGCACGACGTTGGGAATAATACCTCTTGACTATTCAACTACAATATGATCGACGGAAAAACTAACGGCCATACAAAATGCTATCCTGGAGGCTATAAGGAAAAAGTAGACTGGTCCTGCTCAGCCCAAATTTTGTAGCTGCACCTTTCGCCCACGATACATAGTTATCTCATGCGGCTACGATGATACGGCTAATTGGCTAAAGGAAGCAGTTCCTAAGCTGAGGCCGTGGAAAGATGCACAGCTGAAAATGTACAGGAGTCAGATATACCGCGCCCACAAATCTTCGTTGGTCACTTACCAGAATTGGACAGCACCTCAACTGAGGATATGATTTGTCTCCTTGATGGCCAAAACGAGGGCCTCAACGCGATTGACTTGTGCGTGGTCAACACAGTGCGCAAGGGTACTGTGGTAGAAATTACTGTTGCTATCGACCCAATCTCCGCAGAGGTCATAAAAACCTTTAATGATTGGCTGAACTACGGGTTCGGTAAAACCCAACTTCGGCCAAAATCTAAAGGCCCGATTGATCCGCCCAGGGTTACCGAAAAGGACTCTGAACCCTCGGCGAAACAAAGCTCGGAGGAAGCGGGAACTTTGACCCCAACGGCTTCAATAGCCCAGGACGATAAAGCCAGCTGCTCCAGACACGAGGCAGAAAAGCCATAACGTGGCCGAGGGAATTCGAATGCGACCCCCGCTGCAGGCTGATAAAAAAGCGCACAGCCACAACAAGGCTCGAAGAGGGGATCAGATGTCCGCTGAGGAAGCAGTCCTGCTGAAAAGCAACCGAGGTAAGAAAAAGGCAGCCATTGCCAAACGAAGGATCACTAGATGACTTGGCCAAAGCAAAAACCTCATAATAGCAGAAGGCAATTTGGATGCCTTCGAATAAATCTCCATCCCGCAAAAGCAGCCTCAGGCGTGCTTACGAGGAGATTTAACCAAGAACTCTTGGATGTAGCTTTCATTCAAGAACCATGGGTACGTAAAGGAATCGTTCTGGGACTCTAGAGCGTAAACAGTAAGTTGATATATGCTGCTAACAAAAACCGTCCCAGAGCGGCGTTGATAATAAGTAATCTTAGTTGATTTATCCCAATTTCACAGTTCATTACAGAAGACCTGGTGGCGATTTGGGTAAAAATGCCAACGAACAAAGGTGAGCATGAGGTAATACTTGCCTCCGCTTACCTTCCAGGAGATGAGGTTACTGCTCCAAGAAGGGAGGTTATAGCCCTGGTGGAATACAGTCAGCAAAAACGTCTCCGGTGGATCCTCTGCTGTGATGCAAATGCGCACCACACAGCGTGGGAGAGCACAAAAATAAATCCAAGAGGTGAGTACCTTCTTGAATTTCTACTTAGGTATAGTATATCTATCCTAAATCGGGGCAACGAACCGACTTTTATTAATGCAATCAGGGGAAAAGTCCTTGACATCACTCTCTTTAGCCATAATGCTTTGACCGAAGTCTCGAAGTCACAAATGACAATTTACAGAAACCCCAGAACAACTAATTGGAACTACATTCACTTTTATTTAGAACAAAGTGTTAACTGCTCTAGGCGTCACATTCAGCTTATATCTGAGGTTGAGTTCGAATGGAGCGAACTACATTCAAACATAACATCTGCGTTTCTCGAAAGTTGCCCAGTAAAAGTGAAAAGCCACAAAGAAATGTTCCTTGGTCGAATAGTACACTTTCCAACCTGCGTAAAGAAACAAGAACCTTATGGAATAGCGCTAAAGCAACGGGGGACTGGTCCTCCTATTCAACAGCCCTAACCAACTACAATAAAGAATTGAGGAAATCTAAAAGGCTACTTGGAGGAATCACTGTGAAAAGATTTGTAGTCTTCCGAATGCTATTCGTATCCAAAAAGCCCTACTAAAAGATCACTCAAACGGCATTAGTACCCTGAAAAATCAAGATGGAAGCTTCACAAGGAGTCCAGAGGAAACCAGTCAACTTCTGCTGGACACTCACTTCCCTGGATCACTTGTGCTAGACGAGATCTCTGTGCCGACAGAAACTACTACATCTGAGAGTGCTGCGAACTTAAAACTAGCAAACAAGCTATTCCATAAAAAGCGTGGACAATGGGCGATATCAACATTGAGCCCATACAAATCTCCTGGTCCTGACGGGATATTCCCCTGTCTTTTACAGCAGGGTGCACACCATATTATCGCTAGTTTGACCTATACAAAGCAAGCTTACTGCTAAGATATTTACCTACAAAATAGCTGCGGTTAAGGTTGTATTTATTCCAAAGCTGGGGGAAAAACCCGAACAATTGCCTAAATCATACAGACCAATTAGTCTCAGCTCATTTTTCCTTAAAACAATGGGAAAGATAGTTGATCAGTATATTAGGGAAAACAATCTAGCTAACTTCCCATTGCATCGACTTCAGTTTGCCTATCAACAGGGAAAATCCACTGAAACTGCAATACACAGCCTGGTAACAGTTATTGAAAAGGCTATTGAGCCCAAACAGATAGCTCTATGTGCATTTATTGACATATCAGGGGCTTTTGATAACACTTCCTATAAGGCAATCTATAATGCCTTATATCTAAAGGATGTACCTGAACCCATCACAAGATGGATAATATTCATCCTGAAATCTAGGACGATCAGCACCGAACTAGGAGGAACAATCAAATCTATTAAAGCCACAAGAGGTTGCCCTCAAGGAGGCGTTCTCTCTCCTCTTTTGTGGAGTCTAGTCATAGATGAACTTCTCCACAAACTGAATAACCTAGGATTTCACATTCAAGGCTACGCTGACGACCTAGTAGTTTATGTATTAGGCTGGCATGAGGAAACCATTTCGGATCGCATCCAGCAAGCCCTTACAATAATAAACAAATGGTGCACGGAAAAAGGGCTCTCCATTAACCCATCCAAAACAACACTTGTACCGTTTACTAGAAGAAGGAACATAAATCTCAAATGTCCGACCCTTAATGGAACAACACTTCAACTCTCGACAGAAGCAAACTATCTTGGCGTCAGTCTTGACAAAATGCTTACGTGGAATTCCCATATTGAGAGAGTTACTTCAAAAGCCACAAGGGCATTCTTTGCCTGCATAAGGCTTTTTGGTGAGACATGGGGACTAAACCCTAGAATGACCTTCTAGGCATTCACCACAGTTGTGAAACCCATAGTCACTTATGCATCCTTAGCATGGTGGCCTAAGGGCAAGCAAAGAAAAGCAGTAAACGAATTAAACAAACTGCCTGATGTGTGTTGGTATTACAGGGGCTATGAAAACATGTCTCATGGATGCATTGGGTGTGCTCCTGAACATACCACCGCTTCCAATCTTGATTGAAAGGGAAGCTCGCTCGAGTGCCTTAAGATTAAAAGGCATATCTGAACTTAAAAGTGGGGATATGAAAGGACATTTAAAGATCTTAGAAGACTTCCTATATAGTCCCATTCTTCATGGGGATGATATACTATCACCCAAACAAATACTCTTCAGGAACTTCCAAGTTATAATTAATGAACGAACAGACTGGAGAACGAACTCTATCACTTTCAAACCTGGCTCCCAGCTATGGTTTACTGATGGATCCAAATTGGAAAATGGTAGAACAGGGGCAGGAATCAATGGGCCTAAATTCAAAAAATGGATTCCGATGGGACTCTACCCAACAATATTCCAGGAAGAAATACATGCCATTGAAATATGTGTGAGAGAATGCCTTAGCAGGAAAATGAGAGGTTCGCACATCTACATACTTTCAGATAGCCAAGCGGATCTAAAAGCCCTTCTATCAACAACTATCACCTCCATATTGGTAAATGATTGCCTAAACCTTCTCAACACATTAGGGAACCTCAACATAGTAACACTAGGCTGGATTCCGGGACATGAAGGACATGAGGGAAATGAAATGGCTGATGACCTTGCAAAACAAGGAGCAAATATGCAACTTACTGGTCCTGAGCCTTACTGTGGACTTACAAAAGGCCACATTAATGAATTCCTTAGGAAATAGGAAGAAAGGAAATTTGCTGCACACTGGCTAAACTGTGCCGGTCAGCGTCAAGCCAAACTATTCCTAAGTCCCAACAAAGGAATATCTGGCAAGCTACTCTTACTAAGCAGAGTAGATCTGCGTCTTTGGGGTATCATCTAAATAATATTGGTCTATCTGATCTATCTATCCGTTTTTGCGAAATGGACATAGAAAGCTCAGAACATGTGCTTTGTGAATGTCCTGCATTGGGCAGACAGAGACTTGGTGGTATCGTAGTATATCCATGCAATCTTTGGAACAACAAACCCAAAATTGTGCTAAAATTTTTAAAAAGCCCAAAACTCTAGGGTTGCAAAAATAGGCCTTTCACAATAGATCAGCTCTGGTCGCAGTGCGTAATGGCCTTCTAATAATAATAATAATAATTATATTCTTCAAGAATAGCTTTCCAGCGTTTCATTTTACTATTCCTATTTTTATTACTCAATGCGTAAGTCAGGGGTTGATGATCAGTATCAATATTAACTTTAGATGTTCCGTAAAGGAAATTTCGGAGGGCTTTTAATGCCCAAATGATTGCTTACATTTCCTTTTCGTTTGTAGCATAGTTTTCTTCTGTTTTATTTAGCGTTCGAGATATGAACGTTATGGGTTTGTCATCTTGTGACAACACTGCTCCGATAGCGAAGTTGGAAGCATCGGTTGTGAGTGCGAACTCTTTTTCGAAGTTTGGATAAGCAAGCAACAAATCGTCTGACGCCAGAGCTGCCTTTATTTTATTGAAAGCTTCGATAGCTTCCGAGCTCAATTTTATTATTTTTTTTGTTGGACAAATTTTTCGATAATCGTCCTTCCTTCCCCCGTAAAAGGTATGTCAGGGGTTAAGCTAGCTTTGCGTAGTCACGAACAAAGCGACGATAATAACCTGAAAGCCCTAGGAAAGAGCGAAGCTCTTTTAATGTGTTAGGGTATAGGATTTTTGAAATGGCGTCAATCTTAGCTGGACTTGTTTTAATTCCGTCGGCTGAAATTATAAATCCCAAGAATTCTACAGAGGTTTTAAAAAGATTCCACTTGTCAAGTTGGACTTTCATATTTGCTTCTACTAAAGTTTTGAAAATCATCTCTATGTGCTTAATATGTTCGTCTTCTGTTTTACTGAAAATAATAATGTCGTCGATATACACATGGCAGATTTTGCCAATATGACTGCGTAAAGTATCGTCGAGAGCTCTTTGGAGAATTGAGGGTGCGTTCTTAAGACCGAATGGTAGAATTGTAAACTCGTATTTTCCACTGTTATTTCAATACCAGATTCTTTTAACGGGATCTGATGAAATCCGCTTTTTAGATCCAGCACGGAAAAGAATTGATTTTTCCCTAGTTGTGCAAGGACTTTATTGATATCTGGGATAGGATATCGATCAGCAATGGTGAGTTCGTTCATTTTCCGATAGTCGACCACCACTCTGTATTGGGTGTGGAGGAGTCGGCTTTCTTGGGTACAATTCAAACAGGTGAATTGTAGGGAGACCTAGATGGTCGAAATATTCCGTCCTTGAGCATGGATTCAATTTGTTTCTCTACCTCTGATTTTAGAGACATTGGATATGGGTAATATCTGGTGTATACTAGTGTATCTATGTGGGTGCGAATTTCGCCTATTACTCTTGTCGTGTAAGTAAGTTTCCTATTTGGTTCTGCAAAAAGTTTTGAGGAATTATCTACTAAATTTTGAATATTGAATTTTTGTTTTTCCGTCATGTGTTCATTTCTTATGTTTATTGCATATACGGATTTAGAATCTAATTGTTTTGTTTTTATGTTTATGTTGGTTCCTACAGACATGTAATTATGTCTGGTGTGAATAAGGGCATTTAGTGTTTTAAGACTTTGGTTTTCTAGTATTCCATGAAAAGATTTAAGAGTGGGTAGTATATAAAACTTAAGATTTATATTATGGAGATTAAAAATATTAATGAAAATGTTTTCGCTGATTTTCACGTCTCCAGCTATTGATTTAGCATAGAAACATTGTTCGTTTGGTATAGGGTTTTTTACTAAACATGGCTGAATATAGTTTTGAGTGGAACCGGTGTCGATTAAAAACTTAAAGATTTGTTTGCTCTTCGTCTTACATTCGATGTACGGTAACGAAGATTTAGTTAGTCTAAAAAATGTATATCGCTAGTGTCTAATAACCAGGGTTGGGCTATAAACTGTGTACATTGTTTACAGCAATTGTGTACACGTAAACAATGTAATTTTTTACGTAAACAATTCATTTTGTTTTGCTTTTTTGATGAGTCAGAAACCATCTACTACTAACTAAGCATTTTCACTATTTTTCAAACAGTTTTCCAAGCTTGTAATAAAAATAATAAAAAAATACGCTTTAATATTTAGTATTTTAATACTTTTATTAATTGTCCGATTCTTCATTGATTTGGTCAAATTTCATTTGATAATAAATAAAAAGTAGCTTTTTGGACCTTGCAAACGAGAGTCTGTTCCTCAAATCTGAATGAATAAAATTCCAATTCGAAAATAAGCGTTCAATTTGCGCTGAAGAGGTGGGTATGTTGATTAATTTCAAAGCTGTTTCTGCCAGATGTGGATATTTTAGCTATGCCATTCTCCAATATAAACCAGCATCTTCGCTCAAGTTTTTTGACTGTAATACGCCGAAGTAGGATCTTCTGTTCTGAAATTGGTCAAGCTCCTGCAAAGCTTCTGTACTCATAGTATTAAAAAGGAAATCCGTTACTTTTGCAGTTTTATCAGGATCTAACTTGTTTCGGTCATGATATGGATGCAAATAATAAGCTGCTAGGGAGTAGACATTAAGCGCTTGCTCAATACGTCGTTCGTATATAGTTCTAGAAGTCTCTGCCGGAAGTTCCAGAGAGAGCCATAAATGGGCTGCATCAGCAACAGATAAAGATGAGCTCTGCACTTTATTCAATAATATGCAAATCGGGTCCAGAATACTTATCATTTTGCCAACGTCATCCTCGAACTCATAATCAAACAGCAAATTTTTTACATTATCCTTAATTGTTTTGCCTTCTCTGCCTGTCTCCGCAACAATTGAACGCATAATTTGTAAATTTTGTTTTAAACAAACGAAGGAGTCTCGATGAGTGCACCAACGTGTTTCAGCTGGCAGCTTAATTTTTGTACCATTTTTGGATATAACACGTTTTTCAAGGTCCGGATGGCGAAATTCTTTTAAGACAGTGGTCACTTTGCTCACGAGATCTTTATCCAACAAGTTTTTACAAAGGAGATTGGCAACGTGCGCACTACAATTACTGTGCCAAATGTTTGTATCCTTGCCCATGCGCACCATGTTTGCGGCATTAGGGGGCGTCCATAAATTACGTGAGGTGTTTTTTTCAATTTTCTGATGGTGAGATGTCGTGAGATTTTATTCAACCCCCTCCCCCATCCCCCAATCTCACGTGAGATTTTTCAAAATGTGGGTTTCTTATGTAAACGCGTTGGATTGTTATTGTAAAAAGTAAAAAAAATTGCTTCGTGCTTTTATTTACGACAAGTTAAGACTAGTAATCAATATGGCTGAGAGTTATAAGTGTAATAAAAATTTAACAATAGAAGACTTAAATCGTAACTACTGCGATTAAAAAAAGAATATCTACTCTAATTCAATCCATGGAGAATCATGCGCGGTTTCAAGAGAGACTATTGGGACCAACATGTCCGTATGATTTTCAGTAAAATGATCTGCTCCTTCAACTTCGTTCTGATCTATCCACTCTAAGCCGTTGACGCTTGCGCACAGTAACTCATTAGCTCGTCTTGTGACAATCCGTGAGGGTCGCACTTTGCGGAACATACGCGCTTACTTAGCTGGTGCAATGTGAGCTGCTCTCCTGTGCTCTGCAGCTCTTGTGCTCAGCATATTTTCTCTAAATCATCACGTATACTTGGGCAATAGAGATCAATAGGCGTGCTGATGAAGGCATTCAGCGGTTGAATCGGTACGCGTATTAGAAATGGAGCAAATGATTTTCCGTCATGTTCTTTAAAGTCCGGAATTGTCAAACGTCAACCTGAGTGATAGGGCGTTCGGCTCATAGTGGCGCGAAAACAACCGACGGGCCACACTGTACCGCAAATTCAGATTAAATTGAGCTATTTGGTATAAAACAAATATGGTGGTTTGACAGTAGTAATGTATAACGTCGAAGTATGAATGAAATTATTTTCTTTCGAACGAATTAGTGAATGATCTTAATCATACTACGATTACGCTTGAGATTAAATCTTAAGCATGTACAATTTTTTTGTTTCAATCAGAAAAAAAATTGCGTGATATTTGCCGAGACCCCCCTCTCTTTAACGTAAGATTAGATGAGATTTGACTCGACCCCCTCCCCCCTTAAACATCTCACGTAATTTATGGACGCCCCCTTATCCGACACAATCGCATAAGCTGCAGTATCGTACAAGGTTTTCGCTATTTTAATATACTCATCTATGATTTCGCATAGCTTTTCAGCACTTTCTTTTTCTCCCGATACGTCCCATTTTTCTAGAAATATTTTAGTGCTGTTGGCATTACGCAACATTGTAACCACTGTTTTTGAATTACTCGCCGCGTTCTTCCACCCATCAATCAATAGCACTGAATTGCGCTCAACATCATTTTTTGGGGATTGTATTTGTTTGTTATACTCCTTGTCTAGCAGAGTGGTTGAAAGTGCTTTTCTGTCAGGCATTTTAGGCTCATAGCAGGGCCTGAGCTTGCGCCCAAGAGCCCTGAAATGCACAGAATCCGTATTAAACGATATGTTGCAGCCGTAAAAGAAACTTGAGAGCAGCGAATTCATTTCGTCCTCCTCCTTTGCAGTCATATTGTCCATATAACTTTTAATGTCACTTTGTTTTTTTCTTTTTCTGCTTTTCACAAGGTTCTTTAAAACATATCGCATTACTTGAGGAGCTTGATGAAGGTGTTGCTTCTGGAGTTGTTGAAGGCTGCGATTCTGATGATATGATATCAAATAAAATATTATCTGCATCAATAAGGGTGCTACTTGCTGACCCGTCCATTACCGAATATGCGGAATCATTTAATCCCATTGCACTGGTGTCGATTTCGTCCACTTCTAGAATTATAGTTTCTTCAGTATTATTTTTCTGTGATCATCGTTTTCTAAAAATTATAGGTTGTTCACTGTACGCGCGTATAAGATTTTGATATAATCATTATATAACACTTACCTATGCGATACCAGTCGATCTGTTGCAATGTTTGTCAATGTTTGGCCACAAAACAAACACTGGGCTGAGTATTTTCAGCCATTTTTTATATATTTGTTTGTAGTTAAGATTTTTCCGAATTGGCCTTTGCGGTGCACCTCATTTTTCAACTTAAGACGACGAGTTAGAATAAATAAACAAATGTGCATTATTCTGACCTGTCAGTCATGTGCGAAAATTTTGTTATCGATAAAGGTCACAGTACCAGCTGTGTTCAACAATCGATCTGTTTGACTTGATAGTTTACATTATAAGTCGAAATGATATATACTGGTAAACGTTTACAATTGTTTCCATTATTTACAATTGTTCACATTATTTACAATTGTTTACAATGTAAGTGTAAACAATCCAAAAAATGTTGTAAACGCCCAACCCTGCTAATAACTCAGTGTTTACGTCACTGTTTTCTTGAGTGTAATTTTCTAGTGTTGCGTATGCATCGGAGTCTGGAAAAGCTGGTTGGTACATTTCTTGTTCTTGTAGTTGATTGTCTATATGAAAGTTTCGTTGAATTGTACGAGATTTTTGGAATTGGTTAGGATGTGGTCTTTTACCAGTCATGTCGTTCGGTCTTGGTCGGTTCATGTAATTTAGGTTTTTGGTGCGCATACTTTGGTCAATGTCCATTGGTTCTGGCTTAGGTAGTGGCTTTGCGCCAAAAGGTCTTGGTGTTGCAAATTATGGTTGGTGAAATGTATTATATGTATGTATGGCCTAGGATTTTGTTTCCATGGAGGAAAATTAGTGTGTGGTTGTGGCATGTGAGCCAGTTGGGGATAAAATGTTTGTCGTACAAAAGAAGGGTTAGATTTTTTTACAGGCAGTTGGGGTGAATGATTGCAGAATTTTCTGGTAACACTTTGAGTGTTAAAGGCATAATTGGATCGAAAATTTTTATTTTCGAGCATCAAACAGAGATGTAGTGCTTGCGGTAAATCGGCCGCTTCTCGTATGCCTAGTAATCTGGGTAGGTCGCCTTTAAGGCCTCTTACAAAAGTATCGAGCGCCTTATCTCTGTAAGTTTGAGTAAGCAGATGTAGCTTAAGATTCCGTAATACTTCGGGGTGCCGGCAATTGGCCAGTAGATCTGAAGGATACGATCTACTCCCTTTTTCCAAGAGTTGAACTCTCCTGGATTCCCTGAAAATTCGCGAAGGCAACGAACCACATCGGGAATTCTATCGAGGTCTGGTAAATTGTTTCTATATGAAGGATCAATCATTTGATCTGCGAAATTAGAGAAGTTCGCATTTGAGTTTAGAGCTGTCTGCACCAGTTGTCGTCCTTGTGATTGGAAAACGTTATTAACTATTTGGGTAATTGTCGCGGTCAGTTGTTCAGTAGTCACGTTTTGCGTAGGTTGGGTGGGATGTTGGACGAGAACAGGTGGGCGTATTTGGGTTTGACATAGTAATTAAAATTTTTCCTTTTTAATTAATTATTAAAATATATCTAGTTTTTGTTCTTGCTATTTATTCCCTTTTAATTAGGATGAAGAATAACCTTTTTTTGTTTTTTTTTTGTTTACTATGTTATTTTTTGTTTTGGGTGAAGAGTAACCTTTTTTTTGTGTTTACTATCTTCTTCTTTTTGCTTTGGGTGAACAATAACCTTTTTTTGATTTTACAGTATTTTTTATAAATATATATAAAAAAAAGTATATACATATAGGTATAATCTTACATTAATATAATTAGCGCCAGGGGGGTCCTGTGGTGCGGGCACAGCGGCTTGGCATCCGTTGCCGTCCTTTTCCTCTGCAGTTCGTCCTGCAGCTACTCGGGGCCTCGTTCTCTACACTCGCGTTTTTCTTTTTCCGGGACCGACAGTTCCGCTGTTAACACTTACATATATAGCACAAATATATATTTCGTACGACACGACTCTTTCTAGAGCTTATTTTATGATTCGCTAGTACTTTGTTAACGTACGCGTTTCTTTTACCGGGATTAGCGCACTGTCGGCGCCACGTTGGGCGCCAATTAAATTTTCATTGGTTGAAAATTGTTTTTAAAAACGTTGCAGGAGCGAGCTCCGGACTTCTTTATTTTAATTTAAACTTAACTCTAGCTCATTACAACTAAGACTGACTAAAATATTCAAAATATGCTTAATATTAAGTGACTTGTCACCTGCTTTGCCGCGTGACCGCGTTTCGTGAGAATCATCACCGGTAGTTCCGCAGACAGTTTGGTCAGCATATTTGTGCATTTCGGCTAATTTGACCGTATCAGCAAGTATTAGGTGTCGCACGAGTTACATATTCAATTCAAAGACAAATTCATATTTTAAAACAGACGAAATTGATGAATTTGTAACTAAAATAATAAACAATAAGTAAAAGTAATTGGAAACGCATTTCCTGTTTTGCAACAGTTTGACTTACTTGACAAAGTGTGGGAAAGGAAATGCTGAATAAGATATTGACAATAATTTTGTAAAATTAAATATTAAATGCTAAATAAGCAAATACATATGTACATTAGTTTAAGTCTGAATGTAATAATTGATCAAATAATAAATCAGTTGTTGAGAAGCCCTTCAAGGCAAAAGTTATCTCTGTTCTTTCTTTTTTAAAAATTCTCCTGCTTGAGTAAAATATAAAATTCACGCGACTGGTGTTAACTTATATATGTACATGCATACATATGTATGTACTAAGAAACAGTTTAAACAGATTTTGTAACTGATTCAAATATACTTACGGTAACATACGAATATGCTTTTTTATCCTATAAAATATGTAAATATAGAGGATATCTTGGGTTTGTTAATATTTTTCTTTTATTTGTTTTGAATATCAAAACTTTTATACAAACCATGGTTGTATACCTCTTGCAATAGGATGTGAATGGAAAATTACAGAACAGAAATAAAAACGTATTCAAATGCCTTGCAATATACTGTCGGTCAATTTTATTTCAAACAAATGTAAAACAATGCCTATTTTCTTTTTGTCAAAAAATAACAAATATAGTTTTTACGTTTATATATGTATATAAATATCAATATAATAATCAAAGAATAAACACATAAACATAGAAATTAAACACATTCAAATGAGTGCAAAATGCCGTCGGCATTTACACAATTTTATTTTCTATCAACATCACACATACATTCGCAATACACTTTTAATATTTATATATACAAATATTAGAATAATATAGCAAAACACTGGTAGGCCATGCTGCTTCGGTAAATATATGCGTGCAACACCATATTTATTAAAGATGCAATGTTGAGTCCAATTTAATATTAGTTTAAAATACTTTATTGTTTTTCAACTTTTGTTATTTGTTATAATTTTCTGTGAATATAAGTAGGTTTTGTTTGTAAAGAAATGTGTATATATACGGAATATTTTGTAAAATAAATGGAGAGAGAAATTGTAACTTTTCAATTGAAGCAGCAAATTTCGCTATTGTTTTGGGCAATTGTTGGATTAAGGACTCTCCCCGCAACATTAAGGATACAGGACTCTCCCCGCAACGGATTTATAGCCGCATACAAGATTCTTCCCGCATTATTTTCTTCCTGCAACATTATCAATTTCTACCTACAACATTATTGGTTCTTCCTGCAACGTTATTGGTCCTTCCCGCATCAATTTCTTCCTGCAACATTATTGGTTCTTCCCGCAACAGATTTGTAGCTGCATACAGGATTCTCCAAGCAACATTTTTGGTCCTTCGAGCCGGATATAGTCACCCCGCTTGCCTTTTGCATGTACGCATTCGCTTGTGTACATATGTACATACGCGTAGCATAAGGCGCAACGAATATTAAGAAAATTATTTTTGTGCATTAAATCATGTGTACGTTTGTGCAGCCGTTCCTGCATTTAACATCGCGAAAATTCTAAAAACCCGTCGTTTGCTTTTCTGTCACATTAAAAATGTCGAATTCTACTAAAACGCGCGATTCCGCTCTCAATGCCATTAAACGGTATATGGCAAAAAGTATTGATGAGGCATTCACTATGGATGCAGAGAATATTGCAAGCTACCTTCAGTTATTGAGTGAACAGTGGGCTCGTTTTAACGTTGCTCAAGACGCTGTAGAAATTACTTGTGGTGCCGATGTTATTGAAATTAAAGAAAATGTGCGTATCCAAGCCGAAACTTGGTACTCTACAGCTTCAACTAACTTTGGCCGCGTCAAAAATTGTCGTACTAAATCGCAAGATAGCTCCACAAAGGCATCTGTGTCCACGGTTATACGTTTACCGAAAATGGAGTTGCCCACATTCTCCGGTGACTCTACAGAATGGATTGGTTTTTTCGACGCGTTTTCTTTGTTAGTTGATAATAACTCTGCTTTATCAGATGGACAAAAGTTGCACTATCTCCGAAGCTGCTTGAAAGGTGACGCGTTGAAAATTATCAGTGGTTTTAAAATATGTGACGCAAATTACGTTGAAGCTTGGGGTCTATTAACAACGCGGTATAAGGTTATTCGTGTAATTGTGGAATCTCATCTTCGCGCGTTGGCTGAAATTAAAAGGGCTACGCATGACAATGCTGACGCAATCAAAGGTGTAATTGATGCGTTCCAACAGCATATTCGCGAGCTTAAAGCGTTGGGTCGTCCGATTGGTTTTTGGGATGATTGATTGGTACATGAGGTCGTCAGTAAGTTGGCATTCGAATCGCGTAAGCAGTGGGAGTTATCGCTCGTTAGTGATGATCCTCCATCTTTTGAGCAACTAATAACATTTTTAGAGATAAGATGCCGATCGTTATCGATGTTTTCGTCGTCAACAACATCAGTACCAATTAAGGTTAAAACTGCATCAGCAAGCATATCGACAAATGTGTTCCACGCGGTATCAAAACAAAGTAACGTGTGTGCATATTGTAGTGGACCTCATAAAATTTACAGTTGTGAAAAATTTCGTGAATTGGACTTGTCTACAAAATCACAGTTCGTGAAGCAAAGTCGCATATGCTTCAGCTGCTTAAGTTCAGGTCACTATAAAGACCGTTGTAACAGTGCTTCCACTTGCCGCATGTGTAAACAACGTCATCACACTCTGTTGCACGGTGCTTTGCAGTCAACGACCGTTACCGCAGTGAACAATTACATCGGCAACGCGACGCATTCGTTATGCGCTGCTGACGCCACATCAAAGGTAAGCGCAAAAACTTTTGAACTTCCAGCAAGCGTCGACGTTCCATGCGTTTCTTCATGCTTGAACTCGAGCTCCAATCCACCCATAGCTGTAGGAAGGGTTGTGCTGTTATCCACCGCATTAGTGAAGGTACGCGACTGTTCTGGTAATTGGAAGCCCGCACGAGCACTTTTCGATTCTGGATCACATGCTTCCTTTGTAACCGAAGCGTGTGTGCAACGCTTAGGCCTGCCGCGATCAACATCTGAAGTTAACATTACTGGAATTGGGTCAGCGCAAGGAGGACGAGCTAGAGGTGAAGTATCACTTTCTCTTTCTTCTTTCTCTACAAATCAGTGCTTTACTGTCAAAACGTTAATTCTGTCTAAAATTACAAGCGACTTGCCAACACAGACTATAGCTACTTCATCGTGGCCACATATCCGAGGTTTGTTTTTAGCCGATCCCCATTTTATGAAGCCTGGACGGGTCGATATATTGATTGGAATGGACGTTATGGATCAATTGATCTGTGCAGAACTTCGTAAGGGTCCATCTGGAGCTTCTGTGGCTCAACTGACGGTCTTTGGGTGGACTCTGTTTGGAAGCGTGAATGGATCTGAGCCTGATATGCCACGCTTACAGTCGTTGCATTGCGATGTTCATTTGGATCGAGCATTGAACAAGTTATGGGTGTTAGAGGAAGCTCCGCAAAAAACGATTCATGAATGAACTCATTGACATGAAACATATGCAGGTCACGTCAGAGACTATGAATCCAACGTATTATATGCCTCATCATCCTGTTTTAAAGGAAAGTAGTACCACGACCAAATTGAGGGTTGTATTTAACGCGTCCGCAAAATCGACTTCCGGAAATTCGCTGAATGACGCATTATTTATAGGACCTCATTTGCAGGAAGATTTATACTCCATCTTACTTCGCTTTAGAACACACAGCTATGCTGTAACAGCAGATGTCGCCAAAATGTATCGTCAAAGCTGCGTATCCTTAAAACACGCCGATTTGCAACGCATCGTATGGCGTAGCCACCCATCCCTGCCTATTCAAGATTTTCGCATGGTTCGCGTAACGTACGGAGTGGCAGCTGCATCTCATCTAGCTGTCCGATCACTTCAACAGACGGCAAGGGATTCGTCGAATGGTTGTGCTATGGCTGTTAGTGTTATTCTCAAGGATTTTTACATGGATGTTCTACTTACTGGTACATCTAGTAAAGAAGAACTTCGATTGTTGCAGCAAAATATTTCCGAAATATTGAGGGAAGGGGGGTTTGAGCTTCGTAAGTGGGCATCGAACTGCGCTGAACTAATCGCAAGCATTTCTAATGCATCTACGAACATATCAAATTATATTGTCGACGATCAGGATGTTCACGCTTTAGGTCTTATCTGGAACACAGAAGGAGACTATATCACGTTTGCTATTAACTTGAGGGAACCACCAGTTAAGTTGACCAAGCGCATGTTTCTATCAGATGCAAGTACGCTCTTCGATCCTCTGGGCCTACTTGCTCCCGCTACTATAAATTCAAAAATTTGGTTTCAAGACATATGGCGCACTAAGGTAGGTTGGGATGATATCATTCCTGAGTCTATCGCAACGAAGTGGTTGGAGCATCGCATAGAACTCAAGCAATTGGCACATTTGAAGGTGAACCGTTGGTTTGGTACTGAAGTAGCTGGATCATTTACGCTATTGCATGTATTCGCAGACGCATCCGAGCGCGCTTACGCCACCGTTTTGTATGCACGAACAACACAAAGCGACGGTAGCATTATTGTGTCATTAATTTCGTCGAAAACCAAGGTAGCTCCGCTTAAGCCGACAACGTTGCCACGTCTTGAATTATGCGCCGCTCATCTTGCTGCTACACTAGTGCGAAGCGTGCTGCACTGCTGGTCTGATCTCCGTTATCCGCTTTTCGCTTGGACTGACTCTACTATAACATTGGCATGGTTACAAGCTCACCCCAGCAGATGGGTGACATTTATAGCCAACCGCGTCGCTGATATTCAAGAAGTTTTGCCTCCCGAATGTTGGAACCACGTTCGTTCTGAACAGAATCCTGCAGATTGTGCTTCAAGAGGTATAACTCCCTCCGAATTATTACGTCATCAATTGTGGTGGGCTGGTCCAATTTTCCTGAAAAGCACTGAACAATTGTGGAAGCAGAAAAAATCTAAAGAGCACACTACAGAGCTGGGCATACGAAATAGTATTCGTGCCCATGTGATTAAGTCTATAGATTATTGGTCCGTGATGACAAAATACTCATCGTATTCTAAGCTGCGTCGAGTTATTTCCTATGTTTTACGATTTTTGACTAACATTCGGGCTAACAGACGGCTTAATGTTATAAAGCGTTTTGGTACACCGAGCTGCCAAGAGTTATTTGAAGCTGAACTTCGCCTAATAAGGTATACGCAACGGTTTTATTTTTCTAATGAAATTTCTCTTTGCAGCGCTAAAAGACCAATCGCACGTCGAAGTAGTCTTTTGCGTCTGCAGCCCTTTCTGGATGGGACTTGTGTTCTACGAGTTGGAGGAAGAATAAAAAATGATGAAGTCGCTCCAGATGTTAGGCATCCCATTATCTTGCCTAAGAATTGTCCGCTTGCTAAGTTAATAATCTGCGAAATACACAAGGTCACTTTGCACGCTGGGTCCCGCATTATGCAAACTGTCTTGCAACGTCGTTATTGGGTTATCGGCGCTCGTAGCTTGATCCGTAATATATACCATAAGTGCGTGAAAAGCACTTATTTCAACCACAATCTTACCACACAAGTCATGGGTGATCTACCTGTCATTCGCACAACCTACGCCCGTTGTTTTACTCACACTGCTATTGACTTCGCTGGACCTTACCTCTACAAATTCACCCAAGGAAGAGGAGCTACGGCTACCAAAGGCTACATCTGTTCGTTCATTTGTATGTGCACTGGTGCGATGCATCTCGAATTTGTTTTAATCCACCGGCTGCACCCCATATGGGAGGTTACTGGGAGACTGGAGTCAAACGTGTCAAGTATCATTTAAAACGCGTATTAGGAGAAGTTCCACTATCATACGAAGAGTTCAACACACTTTTGACTGAAATAGAAGCTTGCGTAAACTCTCGCCCACTCTGTGACAACTCTGAAGCTGCTGGTGACTTAGAAGTTCTAACTCCCGGACATTTCAAGTCGGTGAACCGCTTAAGTCAATACCGGAACCTGGGTGTCAAGGGTTTCGTGGAAATCTTCGACAGCGATGGCAAGCAATTTCTGCCATGAGACAACATTTTTGGCGTCGTTGGAGAGACGAGTACCTCGTGAGCTTACAACGTCGCACTAAGTGGTTTCGTTCTTCACGCAACATTGAAGAAGGGGGTGTGGTTGCTGTATTCAACGAGCCTAATCCTCCGACGAAGTGGACGATTGCACGAGTGATCAAATGCCATCATGGTACCGATGGACGCGTAAGAGTAGTTACGTTGAAAACACCGCATGGCGAATTGGTTCGCCCTATAGTCAAACTTTGCCTTTTGCCAACGAAAGGAGATTTATTTCATGAAGAAACTAATAACTTATCGTAAATGTTTTTCAAGGCTTTTCATTTTCTTTTTAATATTTTATTTTGAACTTATTCAGATAGTTCAAGGGCGGCGGTATGTTGAGTCCAATTTAATATTAGTTTAAAATACTTTAATGTTTTTCAACTTTTGTTATTTGTTATAATTTTCTGTGAATATAAGTAGGTTTTGTTTGTAAAGAAATGTGTATATATACGGAATATTTTGTAAAATAAATGGAGAGAAAAATTGTAACTTTTCAATTGAAGCAGCAAATTTCGCTATTGTTTTGGGCAATTGTTGGATTAAGGACTCTCCCCGCAACATTAAGGATACAGGACTCTCCCCGCAACGGATTTATAGCCGCATACAAGATTCTTCCCGCATTATTTTCTTCCTGCAACATTATCAATTTCTACCTACAACATTATTGGTTCTTCCTGCAACGTTATTGGTCCTTCCCGCATCAATTTCTTCCTGCAACATTATTGGTTCTTCCCGCAACAGATTTGTAGCTGCATACAGGATTCTCCCCGCAACATGCAATAGAACTTAGTTGTCCCATATATGTATGCAAATACGTTTCTTTGAAGGTTTCTGTTATTTATTATACATTTCAAAGTTTCATACTATCTATAAAATGCATACATATATTATTCCATGTGATAAACGAAATGTGAAAAAAAATTTGTTTGCAAAGGAACAAATAAATAAATTCTAGCCTAAAGCCTAGCAACTACTGGAAAAAAATACATTCATAGGCGCAGCTGTAGCGGCCATGATTATTTACCCGCGACGGCGCTGAAGAGTTTCAAATGTAAAGCAGAATAAAAACAAATGTCTACCCTTTTTTCAATATTGAGAAAAATTGGCATATAGGCGGCTCATTTTATGAATGAAAGTAAATATGTACTTTGCTCGTAGAAATTTGAGTTCGATCTTATCAATGAATTTGTTTCTGTTCTGCTTCACAATATTTGAAACTGTTCAGCGCCGTCACATTGCATTGCATTCTGTTCTTGTAGTCACTAGGCTTAGAATCTCCGGATTTTTACACGGAGACATCTGGAAGGGAGACACTGGAAATTCTCTTTTCATGTTTCATTCGCGGCCACACGGGCAAAATTGTTTTCGGCAACATTTTGACGTTTACTACTTTAGCACCTTCTGGTTCGAATATATTCCACAACCCGCTAGCATGTAAAGCGGAAAACGTTCGTCAACAATTTCTTAAATATATGAATGAAAAATGCAAACTGGTTAAACAATAAATAATTTGTTGTTTTTTTTATTGAAATATATTTATAAATTCTTGTACTTGAATAAAAAAAATAAATTAAAAATACTTCATATATAAATAATTAACTTAAAATTAACTTGAGTATCTAGAAATGCGGGGAAAAATTAGAATTCAACATAAACATGTCCCATAACTATTTTAAATTATACCTACTTTACTAGCAAAAATAATCGTGCATTTCCCAAGCAGCGTTCGGATGTTTGTCATCGTTGTTATCTTCCGTTTGATTGAAAACCAACACATAACATAGAACTTTCTTCCACAAAAGAAGAAAACGAATGAAGCAACTGTCAAAAACTGCTTTAAGATAAGAAATACGAATAAGAAGAGCAAAGCGTGTCGTCAGTACAGGAGACAAATTCCCTTCTTTCTTCCGCGGCCGTCCTTCTCCCCCGATATATGTGCATTAGGGTGTCCCAAAAAAATTAAAGTGTTTTTTTTATTTTGTTCGAATGGTCTCAAAACATCTAAAAATAAAGTTTCGTCTATTTAGAATCACGGCAACCCGTGCCGAGTTGCGCGGAAACCTAACGGTACTTGTCGGATTGATTGCGTGTAATTGCTTGTTTGTTTTATTAGTAATCGCGGGTTTTTCCTGTAGTCAACATGTCAGTGGAGTTACGAAGCTCCAAAAAGGAAATATTTTTAATGGGGGACGTAAAACATCAAATTACCGGTTCTAAACTTCCCTCTAACGGGCAAGTACGGCAGTTTTGTTCTATAATATTCGTGAAGTGAACTTAAGTGTCAATGAAAGTGCAAATCTCACAACTCGTGAGTGTATTATTTATTGGGAAAAGGCACGTATACCGACCAGATCAATATCTCACTGTGTTAAGAAACTAGTTAACTTATACCAAGTTTGGAGAGAAATGCAAAAAAATGCGAAAAAAACTCAAGAAGTGTTTGAACAGCGTCGACAGGAGTTTGTTTCAAACTCAAACAATTTGTTTGACATCGCACATGCCAATGCTCTTCAATCGATTAAAATAAATGAAGATAAGATCTTCTTGCAGCGCCAAAGAGAACCAGGTCGGCCCGGTCACTTAGCCGGAGTGGACAAAAAACTAACAAAAAAAGAGGAAAGGACGCGCCTTAGAATCATCGAGGAGGAAAAGCGACGTGCTAAACATTTTTCATCCTTAGCACCATCAACATCATCTTGCGAACCACCACTAGAAAAGTCATCTTCTGACTCTGAAATAATAGAATTAGAAGAAAATAGGCCCAGCGCAAGAGAAGCCTCCTCTCAGCCCGATAAAACTTCTATGCGGAAAAATATTATAACTCCCAAGTTAGTTGCCGCATTAGACAGGTGTCAATTAAGTGTGAGGGATTCTGTCTTTATAATTGAAGCTACTATTGAGGCTCTGGGTCACAATACGGATGAATTCCCTATAAGCAAGTCCTCCATCCATAGAGTTCGTACGGAAATGCGAAAAGAACGGGCTGAAGCTATAAAAATTGATTTTCAAAACAAGGTCCCGGACACGGTAACTGTCCACTGGGACGGAAAACTGTTGCCAGCTCTAGATTCACGTAAAAGTAAAGAAGAACGCCTACCGGTAGTTATTACGTACGATAATAAAGAACAAATGATTGCTGTTCCTAAATTGGATAGCTCGACAGGAAGAGGACAGGCAGACGCAGTTTGGGATGCTATTACGAACTGGAACCTTGAAGACAAAGCGCAGATTCTCTGTTGTGATACTACTGCTTCTAACATAGGCCGCATAAATGTGTGCTTCTCGAACAAAAACTGGGTAGAGAAGTGCTTATTTTTGCTTGCCGTCATCACGTTTACGAATTAGTACTTAAAGGCGTGTTTGAAGCGAAAATCAGTCAAATAACTACAAGCCCAGACATCCCATTATTCAAGAAATTCCGAGAAAACTGGAAAAATATCGATCCTGAGAAAAAACAAAACTGTACAGAAAAGCTATCTTGTTTTAATGTTTCGGAAATTGACAAGCTGCTAGAATTCTACAAAACTGAATTAACCAAAGAAATCGTTAGAGATGACTATCGCGAATTAATTGAGCTTTCAATTATATTTCTTGGCGGAGATTCAGAAAAGGCCTCCAGGTGCTATGCACCAGGCTCGATGGATGGCGAGAGCCATTTATTCATTAAAAATATCGTTACTTAGCTCTCAATTCAGAATTTCAAACAAGGATAAGGCAGCTCTGTTGGACGTATGTATGTCTGTTCATCGTGACATCCTACGTAAAACCCTGGCTCCAATGTATTTTAGCAGTAAAGGCGCCGTATCAGGATTTGTGTTTTTTGAAGGCCATGCAAAATTACGACAAAAGACAAAAGCATTTCAAAAGCAGCTTTGCAGAAGTTTTGCCAGCATTTGTGGTATTTGACAGATGAAGTATCTATTCTGGCTTTATTTGATGATGATGTCGATCTAGAAACTGAAGTAAGAATGATTGCTAACTTAACTAGAGAAAACCCAACAGCCCACAGTAAACGCTACATTGCATCCAAAGAAGAACTCTGTGGCCCACTTTTTGGTACGTTAATTAAGGTTTGATTTTGTTCTATGACTAAGTTTGCTAATAGGTATAATTGATAGCTGATCTATCTGTTTTAATTTCAGAGAGAAACATTGATGACTTCGTCTCTGTCAAAAGCAAGTTCCTGTTTAATCGACTCCAGATTGCCGACAGTTTTCTGAACAAGTGCCCCTCTTCGTGGTCAAATGATGATTCGTTTCTACAGGCTAAAAAGAAGCTGCTAGGACTGAAAGCAGTTAATGATACGGCAGAAAGAGCGGTTAAGTTAATGCAAGACTTCCATGGTTTGATCACTGTTCAAGAGGAGCAAAAGCAATTTTTATTACGTTGCGTACAAGAACACCGACAGGTATATCCCGACCTTAAAAAGCAAACTTTGAAAAGAAAATTCGATGTTTTATAATAAAAAGAAAATAAATACGAAATATGTGTTTTATATTTATTTATTTAATTAATCTAAAAATTCAATTAAATCGTTCTCTATTGTGAGCCTATAGCTTTCATACTAACTTTTAAACTCAAAGTTTGACATCAAGTCGGCACGGGTTAATGACATCCGATCTCAATAATATTTTATATTTAAGTTTTTAGAGTCAAATGGAAAAAAATAAAGGGTGTGCGTATTGAAATTCCGAAAAAAAAAATTCCCCCTTGTAGCCTGGGACACCCTAATGTGCATACATACATATGTATATGTAAACACATACGGTTTAGATGAATTTTTTTACATATGTATGATAGGAATATTGTCTTAATATTTTGTTTTAAATTAAGCTTATACAATGTTAATAACTATTATATCAACTGGAGTTGTCATGCAGAACTAGCATCAGAGGCTATCAGCAGTCCGGGAAGTATTAACGGCTTAAATCCGGTGGAGTAGGTTGGCGTCTTTTAGGAATCTATGCATTGTTTTTATGTTTTTTCAGATAGGTTCATAAGAAGTCAGGTAGGGTCAGTTCCAACGAAATTCTGTTGTCTTTTGGCATCGAGTCCTGGGCAGAAAGCAATTAGATGGAGAACGCTTGTTGAAGCATTAGAGAAGGGACATTGGTTGGTCCGGCCCTTTCTAGGAGATGAGCATGTATGAGTATGGTGTGTGCGATTCGGAGCCGTATAAAAGGTGTGAGGATGTTTGTTGGTATGGATGAAGGGTAGTGAGGTTTGTTCCGGGTTGGGTTGATTCTGGAGTCATGATGGTTGTAATCTATCCAATCAAGAGCCAGTTAGGTGCGTCTTTTTTGGCTAACTAGGCAAAATATGGCGCTCTTGATGAAGAGGCTGGATGTGACTGTCGGGCTGAAAGCGGTGCCTTTGGCTATTTTGTCTGCGTAGGTATTGCCGTCGATGCCGGTGTGGCTTGGTACCCACATTATCTTTATCTTATTTAGTTATTGCAATGATTGGTGGCGTAAAAGCAAAATTGGCTATCGGTACAATCATGTATTTTCCTGTATTTTTAGTAGCGTGTTGGACAGCCGTGCAATATTGCAGTAGCTTTAGCAGTAAAGATGGAGCAGAATGGGAAAAAGAGGCCGTATGAAATTGGTTCATTTCTCTCTTTCGACAGCAAAAGTAGTGTACTGCTTTGGAGCCGCCAGTTATCTTGTTATCTTGTTCGAATCGAGCTATGGTTTCGCCGAGCATAAATGTCTATTTTGAAATCAACCACGGGGGGTTACGAGGTTTACTTAGTGGTAAGTTATTTTCTATGGCGAATATGGCGCATTTTTAGATAGACGATTGTAATTTTGGAAGACGGTAACGAGAGGCAGCTGAGTAGGAAGCATGTTGTCTTTAAAGAACAGTAGCCCGGATTCCGCCAAAATGCATTTTATTGGAAATGCCCAAAGCGCTATTCGAATAGCAGTGTGATATGGCGCCGTAAGCATGTTTATATTATTTTTTGCATGATGACCGTAGACTTCAAGAGCGTAGATTCAGAAAGCATAAGAGCTCTTACAACGTTGACCAGTAAAGCGGGGCCAATTAATGAACGTTTAAATGACAGGTATTTTACAGTGTTTGAGTTCGTTATCAGTCTATCTCTGAGATACTGACAATGGTATGGAAATAACTACTTGCTCTTTAATACAATTCCAAGAAACTTGAGAGTCCTAGGAGGACTACAATTATATTTTTTACAAATATGTAGTAACTTGAATTTAGTATAGAAAATGGAAGCGCCAGAGGAGCAGGACCATGAGGATATACTGGAGAGAATTTCCTCGAAAGTAGAAACTGTCGAGTTTAGGTCAAAAAATTTTGAAAATAGGAGAATGTCTTCGGAATATGTTTGATGCCGGATATTGGCGAAGTTAGACAGGATAGAGCTTATTTCGTCAAACGCTATGGTGAAGAGAATAACCGATAGGGGTGAGCCCTGAGGAGTACCGTTATCAAGAGGTAGAGTGGGGAGGAAATATTAGAAATAAGAATTTTGATTTTGCGTTTGGAAAGAAAAGATTCAACAAAGTTGTAGATGCGAGGCCCAACCTTCCATTTGATGAGTTGCCTTAGGATGACTTGTATACCAATACGATCGAAGGCCTTTTCAAAGACGAGTGAAATTAACGAAACATGTCATCAGTTATGAATTGATCTAGATGTAAGAGTGCATCTATAGTGCTTTGGACCTTTTTAAAGGCTACCTGATTTGGATGGATTACCCAACAGAGCCTAGTACCAACAATTTTTTCCATAAGTTCTTCCAGGCAAGGCATTAGAGATATGGGGCGGTAGCTAGCGATTTCGCATGCAGACTTTCCAGGTTTCAATATGGGGATTATAGCGCTTGTTTTCCAAAGTTGGGGCAAGATGCCAGTACGGAAGACATGGTTATAATGGACGATGAGGCGGGAGAGGACGGGAGATGGGAGATGTCTAATAATAGGGTAGGATATTTTGTCTATACCAAGAGTTTTACCTTTGACTGAGGATAGAGCCTCTTTTAATTCGAGTAAGGAAAGTTCAGCCGCCGTAGCCGAATGGGTTGGTGCGTGACTACCATTCAGAGCTCACAGAGAGAACGTAGGTTCGAGTCTCGGTGAAAATTAAGAAAAAGTTTTTCTAATATATGTCTTGAAGATGTAGTAGAATGCCTCGAAGGGTGTTTAAGGAAGAAATGGGGGAAAAAGAAGGGAAACCATTTAGCCTTTTTATATTAGCCCCAATTTTTTTTGGTTCGGAAGAGGAGTTGATACTGCTAGTGAATTTCTAGTAACAATCGGTTTTGGCAATTTTGGCTTTGCGCCTAAAAAGAGCTTTTGTTTTTTATAGTCGACAAGATTTATCCGTGAGCGGTTTCGTCTGAAAATTATAAAAAAAAATATAAATGGATAGTGGTTAAAAAAGCTCCAATGCTTAATAAAACATATAAATTGAAACAAAAAATTCATGGATGATCAGGAAAAAAGACGATTGTTTCTTAGTTATTCATTTGCGTTGATTTGAAATTTAAAAACAATCTTCTTTTTCCCGATTTTCAATTTATATTTTACATTTACTCAAAAACAAATAGAAAAACAAAAAATATTGTTTATGCCAAAGCGCTTGAATAAAGAATAAAGAAATAAATAATATGAACACCATATCTTTTCTGTTCTAAACCATATCTATTCTATTTTAGTGTGCCCAGCGAAGCGGGCCGGGTTCGCTAGTATAAATATAAGAAAAGTTCAGAGCCAAGCCGTTTGTGCGAGGGAGATAACTGATGAGTAGAAGACTGAGTATAGGATAGTAATGATAGTTTGTTAGCAGAAAATTCTGAGGTGAAATTGATATCAGAGGAGGAGTTACTGAAATTATTGGCGAATTCTAGGGCTATGTCTTGAGGATGTAGTAGAATGCCTCGAAGGGTGTTTAAGGAAGAAATAGGGGGAAAAGAAGGGAAACCATTTAGCCTTTTTATATTAGCCCAAATTTTTTTTGGTTCGGAAGAGGAGTTGATACTGCTAGTGAATTTCTGGTAACAATCGGTTTTGCCAATTTTGGCTTTGCGCCTGAAAAGAGCTTTTGTTTTTTATAGTCGACAAGATTTATCCGTGAGCGGTTTCGTTTGAATTGTTGCCATGTTCGTTGTTTATTTAGCATTAGTGCCGAGAGTTCGCTGTTCCACCAGAGCGGGAAGGGTTTGAGTAGTTTAACGGATGATTGAGGGATAGTTAGCTGCGGTATGAATGATTTTTGTATTCTGGAAGTTTCCTGGTTGATATTGGATGAAAGGGGAAGGATTTAAAGTGGAGAAGGCAGTTAAAGTCACCGGCCAATAAAAAGGAGCTGTGGTCAGAGCGGGGAGAGATTACAGATAATTACGTAAGTAACCATTAATACTCCATTGAAGTATGGATAACATATTGATTATTTAAAAGAAAAGAAAGTTGTAAATAATTGAGAAGATAAGTTTATAATATAAGTACAGGGTTGTTAATATTAAAGGACCCATCTGGCAGCCCTTTATCTTTTGACAGAGACGTCAGATCGCTTAATGACATACCGCGTTGGATACGTCAGTCTGATGCGACCAAGGCGATCGGATGAGAATATTGCCCTTGTACGGGCCAGTGTTGAGACGTCGCCAAGGACATCCCAAAATTGACCTTCTCAGCAGTTTGGCATTGCTCGGACCACTTTACAACGAATTATCCGCATTGATTTGCAATTATTCCCATATAAGATTCAATCGACACAAAGATTGTTGCCTGCGGACAAGCCTCGTCGATTGGAATGGGCCCAAAAAACACATGGGTCCGTCGAATATGGACAACCCTGTATTTACTTTTCCATCATTGATGGCGATGGTGAGGTAGGGGGATGAGAGGGCCAGTTAGGGTTATGAGCAAGGGAAGAGATGGTAAAGTAGAATGGTTTATTGGAAGAGGATTTGTGGAAGGGTTGTGATGGAATGGGAGAAATAGGTGAAAAAGGTGGAGAAAGGGAGGATAAGAAGTAGAAATAGCAGTCTGCTTTGAGTTTTCAAGAAGTTCTTCATGGGGAGGAGGCAGACGTGCTTCCCTTATGGTACATTTATGTAACTTAAGCTTTTACGAAATGAAAAAGCCAAAAACAAATTTTTTAAGGTCTTTACGACCGACTTTTTTCAAGTTATTCTAAAAACTGAAACTAAATTTACAAATTTCATACTTTATACTATTATGGTAACCTAATTAAGAGGTGGCGTGATTTCCGGTTAATTCTGAGTTCGCATTTATTGCAAATATTGATTTTCGCAAGAATTACCAAATTAAGGTAAACAAAAGTGTCAAATAATAATTATTGCGAAATTTATATAAAAGAGTTTAAACTTAAATTAGGTGAAATGCAAAAGTTGCATATCAGCATAAAATGAATTTAATAATTTTGTTTACTTTAATAAATGGAATTTATAATTTTGTTTGTGTTAAATCTTCCCCTCTCAAGTCGATTGTCCACAATCGTGGTGGCTTAGGTGGGAAAGAATTAGGCTCTTTCGTTGCAAGCTGAAGATATGGCTTATTTGTATCAATACTATTTGCAACATTGTCTCTTGCAATATAAAATTTGGCTTAACACTGTAGTAGAGAATTAATATTGTTAGGATAAAAAATGATATTATTATAATGTCTGAACTTAAACTTATTATGTGTGTATTTTTACTTTTAATTAACAAGTTAACAATTGTATGTTGTCTTCGTTGTTTAATAATATAGATTAACATACAGACTTTCAAGCTTAAGATCTAGTTGATTAATATTTTTCTTTTCTATGATTTTTGATATTAGATTTGGCATAATGGAAGTTTCATGAATTTTTACCTATATTAATATTAATAAATGTTGTGTTTAGTGTAGTTACATTACTGTTTTCAAATTTAATAAGGAATGTGCCCGTATGTTTTATTTCTAATTCATTACAATCTTGAGTAATATTTTCCTTGAAATTTTTAAATACAAGTATTCCTGGCATTACTTCTATTACTTCTATTACACAGTTTCTAGCTCGCACTGAGCTTCCCGGAACCTTAAAATATTTTTCATGCACATATTTTCTATTTATACCAAATTCTTCTCTAAGTCATCTTCAATAGTTGCTTTAAATATGTTGGTATCATTATCAACCATTATGTCATATGTATCCAAGATTAAGGATTTGTTCGCCGCGTTCGGGATAGGGACAAATCTTACTCTGGATAATTTTTTCCTGGAGAATTGAGGTATCAGTAATGTTAGTATTATATTACTATCTTCGGTCATGACCGCAATTTTCATTCTGCTGTAACTGTCATAGTCGCTAATTAAATTGATTTCCTTTTCCGTGAGTATATCGGAAGGAATTATGCCTACTTTGCAGGAAAAAATAATCTGTCCGATAGCGTCAATAGCGTCGATGTGATTTTGTAGGAGGGATATATCGTTGTTAATTCTGTATGTCTGTTCAATAAACTCTACTTCGTCCTCTAAAGTTGCACCCTGGTTAGTGATTCGTCTTTCAATTTATTTATGTAACCGCTAATGAGTGTCTGCTGTCTGTTGATATGGGTTGTAATATTTCTGATCTCTTCTGTCATGCCTGTGTTAATGTGTACTAACTCACTCAGCGTTGCGGTAGTGTTACGCTCGTTGTCTCGTATGTTTGCTATTGCAGCGAATATTTCTTTCTCGTCTTCACTGTCCATGGATCCCGCTATAAACTTTAGTCCTTTCCCTAAGACATTGATCAAGCCTCGCTTTTGTTTTGAATGTACGTGCAGACTGCTTATTTTTGCTTTTAATTGTATAAGATTTTTATTAATTGAATACAAAGTCGTTTGTGCTCAACTGTTGTGGCCTTCAAGGACTTTATGTCTTCAGAGATTATAAGAACGGTGTCGTCGTATGTGTTCATGTTAATGAAATGAAGTACCTTGTCGTAATTTTTTATCGTCTTTTTTCCTCCTACTTGGATAGGTATATATCCATTATTGTTAGTTAGGCCGTGAATATGAATCTGCTAGGTATGTACTAATGTAGTTATAGTCCACATTGTTAGTCCTATAAAATCAAGAAGAGAGAAAAAAATAGAATGAAGTTTGATTTTATTCCTAAGACTGTTTGATATTATTTTTATGCACAATTCGACCAGATTGTGTCCTAAGTTGCATTATAATTTTCTGCCACTATTTCCTTTTTATATCTGGTAGATAGTTTATTTCCTAGTCTTCTGTTTAATTTGACAAAAATCTCTTCTTCTTGCCTATATTCCTTTGGCGGAAACCTTTTCGCGTTATGATAATTTAAGTCAGTCATTTGTTTGTCTGAAAGTTTCTTTATTGTCTCATTTCTGTCATTTTCCAGCAAATTAGGATCGCTACTTACACGTCGACCCAAAAATGCTTCTATAGGTTTCCTTTCTATAACTGAATGAAGGGAATAATTCTATTCCCTTACTGATCTGTCCAGTAATTCTTGAAATGTACGATGAGTTTGTTCAACCTGTTGGCAACGCATAATTTCTTTACTTGACCATTTGAGCAACTAGTGTATGGGGGAGTTCTAAAAATTGAAATTCCTAACTCATTCTCTATCATAAAATTAATGGAGTCAGAATTAAAAGATTTCTCGTTGTCAAACACTATTGACTCTGGTACCATTGATATCTCTTAGAGGTTGTCTTATATCCTCCGCTGCTCGTGAATTAATTAATTTTGCCGTTGCATATTTTGAGAACTTGTCCACAGCTGTCAAAATTAGTGTTTTTCCCATCAATAGTATATCCTGGTGGACTAACTGACCAGGATACTTAGGAATGGGTGTTGGCTGTATTTCCATTTTTGGCGAGTGCCGGTCGTACTTGTTCAGTCTTACAGTTTTTGATAATTTTTTAATTTTGTTTGTCATCGCTGGGAAATAATATTTTTCCAAAATTTGCGTTCTATTCTCCTTAGCGTTTCTGTGCGCTCCATTATGAAATCTAACAATTATGTCTTCCTGGTGTTGAATGTCGGTGACATCTTCGACTTCCACCTGCGTGAACCTAATTTCATATTTGTTAAAATGCAAGGGGTACACTCTCTGATTTTTTCCCATTACGTGTTCATCCGTTTTTATACAGTTTATTACTGAAGAATTAAGATAACGTTTTAAAATAGAGATAAGAATTTCTTCGGAATAGTTTGATTCCGTAATTATGTGTCTATGGTAAGTTGGAAACACAATTTTAAACTGGTAAGTTGAAGTTGCGTCTGTTTTTAGAAAGATCTGGTTCTTAAATGAATTAATAGGGACTCTATGCTCAATATTAAACCATGCGATGAACTCTCGCGGTGATTCCTGGGGTGGTATTCTGGACAAAACATCTGCAACTACGTTTGTTTTGCCGGGTTTGTAGAGCAATCCGTAGTTATATTCCTCCAGAATTGCTTTCCACCGTTTCATCTTGCTATTGTGGTTTTTATTACTAAGCGCATATGTTAACGGCTGATGATCTGTTTAAAGCCCAAATAATGGCTAGCATCTCTTTCTCGTTCGCGGCGTAGTGCTCCTCCGCTTGATTGAGAGTTCTTTATATAAATGCTATAGGTTTATCATTCTGAGACAAAACCGCACCGATTGCAAAATTGGAAGCATCGGTTACCAGTTCGAAGTCCTTTCCGTAGTCCGGATATGCGAGAACAACATCCTCAGACATAAGGGAATTTTTTACTTTACCAAAAGATTCTAACGCTTCTTTGTTCTTATAAAACGTCGGTAGTACCCTGACATACCCAGGAAACTACGTAGTTCTTTCAACGTTTTGGGTTGTGGAAATTTGCGATCGCCTCCACTTTTACTCTATTGGTTTTTACACCGTTTTTGGATATAACGAAACCCAAAAAATACACGTCCTTCTTAAAAAAATTACATTTGTCGAGCTGCACTTTCATATTGGCATTTTCCAATGTCCTAAAAATCTTTCTTATATGTTGAAAGTGTTCTATCTCCGATTTGCTGAATATTATTTTGTCGTCAATATAGACGTAATAACATTCTCTAATGAATTCTCTTAATATGTCATCGAGAGCTCGTTGGAAAATGGATGGGGCGTTTTTCAAGCCTGGATAATTTTTTCCTGGAGAATTGAGGTATCAGTAATGTTAGTATTATATTACTATCTTCGGTCATGACCGCAATTTTCATTCTGCTGTAACTGTCATAGTCGCTAATTAAATTGATTTCCTTTTCCGTGAGTATATCGGAAGGAATTATGCCTACTTTGCAGGAAAAAATAATCTGTCCGATAGCGTCAATAGCGTCGATGTGATTTTGTAGGAGGGATATATCGTTGTTAATTCTGTATGTCTGTTCAATAAACTCTACTTCGTCCTCTAAAGTTGCACCCTGGTTAGTGATTCGTCTTTCAATTTATTTATGTAACTGCTAATGAGTGTCTGCTGTCTGTTGATATGGGTTGTAATATTTCTGATCTCTTCTGTCATGCCTGTGTTAATGTGTACTAGGTTAGGTTAGGTTAGGTTAGGTGAAGTGGCTGTCCTACGACGCACCTAGGCCAGTTAGAGGCCCCTTGTGATACCACCGGAACTGTCCTATCCTACTCAACTTGGTCCTCTCTAAACCATTGTGTGGCCTTTAAAAAGCTAGCTATGCTAGATAGTTTGAGATTTGCAACCTCTGCAATGCTGTCCAGAAAAGGGGAACCGAGCAATCTCCACCGCCTACTACACAGAGCCATGCACCCGCATAGATGTTCGATTGTCTCTACCTCCTCTATATCTTGACAGCTTCTACAGTAGTCATTAGCTGGTGCCCCTAATCTACTGGCATGTCTTCCTATTAGACAGTGCCCAGATAGGACACCTACTACAATCCTTAGATCCCTCCTGCCTAACCTAAGTAGACTCTTAGTGCGACCCATGTTCCATTCGGGCCACGCTAGCCTACTTATAGCGCAGGTGTTTAACTGCCTCCAGTTGGAGTTAGCAGCACTGATGGTGTATCTGTCTATCAAAAGTTTACATGTTGCCAAGGGCATAGGTATGTCAAGCCTGTCCTGACTAATTTGGAGCGAGGAGCCTAATCTAGCTAACTCATCTGCCTTACAGTTACCTGTAATGTTACTGTGTCCCGGCACCCAGAGTAGATTGATAGAAAAGTACTGTGCAAGTGTTGTTAATAATTTGTAACACTCCTTTACTGTCTTAGACGAGTGTTTGCTTGATAG
>JAYXIM010043991.1:0-127895 GCA_037575425.1 Anastrepha fraterculus
GTAGTTGGTAACCAAGCTCTTGCTCTTGGACGAGACGGAATTTCCTTCTTCTCGACCACCGCCAGCTTGGCACCGGGATATACTTCACCAACTTTAGAGATGGCAATCCTGTAAAGCTGCACTGACCTTTCGTCGTCGCAAGCAACTATCTTTATTTGCCCCTGATACCACCCTGCATCTGTACAGGAAGGAGGAGGCCCAGGGTTGCTGGTCATAACCTCCATCGCTACTTTCGTCAGCGCAGCATTCACCCATTTCCACTGGTTCTTGGGGATTTTTCCTTCAGGGTCGTTTTCGTCTACAACGCCTATTATGATGCGGTTTTTTGCAACCTCCGCAAAAGACTTGTGTGGCGTGACATTATGCACCCTCATTTTCTTTGCCTGCGAGCTGTCCCCCTCGGCTGACCTCTGACGCTTAGATATGTCCGGATGCACCGGACGCTCAATCTGGAAATTGGGTAGTACCGCCTTCGCCCACTCGATCGCTTCTTGCAACTCCTTAGTGAGTTCTTCCCCAGCTGGTGGCGTTGAGTGAACTCTAGTGAGTAACCTGGCCGCATTGCGCCTTTCCTGGTACCCAGCTTTTGACGGGTCGGAAATTTTTATTGTAGGCCATTTCTGGACCTGAGAGCTGCTTTTAGCGCTGACTGAGGTCGCAGTCACCTCATCTTGGCGACCAACTTTCGGTTGTCGCAACAGTTGCTTGTTTGGCTGGACCAAATTACCAGCCGTAGATTTGTTAGCCACCGAATTTTGACTAGGCTTGGCCTCAGTCGCAATTGGGGCTGAAGAGAGGCTCGTCAAGGACGCTGCCCTATTTGCAGAGCTGGAAGCTCCTTCCGGTCCTTTAGCGGAGGAACCGGTCTCCATGGAATTTTTGTTTTTAAGTTTGCCAATATTCATTTTTGGACCCACGAGTGTTGGAGAAGGAGAAGTCCGCCTACGCATAGCTCCAGGTACGTAGGTAAGGCTAGCTATTACGGAGGGCGCCAGGTATCCGTAAGCTCCGTTTGCGACTGAGTTATTTTTGAAAAGGGCCCCCAGCCTGACAGATCCTCGGCACGGGTCGCATTACACCTTGATCCAGCCCTTTACCCCCGACCATGCTAAAGATACTCCGAATGATGCTGTACTATTGAGGAGTAGCGAACACCAAACTTTGTATATTTAGCTTAGCTAGGTACCTCCTATTTCAGGACTACTGTGGTACCTATTACCAGCCGGCACCCTCTGGGCGGGTTCAGTGGAGGATTTTTGCCAGCCCAATGTGTACTAACTCACTCAGCGTTGCGGTAGTGTTACGCTCGTTGTCTCGTATGTTTGCTATTGCAGCGAATATTTCTTTCTCGTCTTCACTGTCCATGGATCCCGCTATAAACTTTAGTCCTTTCCCTAAGACATTGATCAAGCCTCGCTTTTGTTTTGAATGTACGTGCAGACTGCTTATTTTTGCTTTTAATTGTATAAGATTTTTATTAATTGAATACAAAGTCGTTTGTGCTCAACTGTTGTGGCCTTCAAGGACTTTATGTCTTCAGAGATTATAAGAACGGTGTCGTCGTATGTGTTCATGTTAATGAAATGAAGTACCTTGTCGTAATTTTTTATCGTCTTTTTTCCTCCTACTTGGATAGGTATATATCCATTATTGTTAGTTAGGCCGTGAATATGAATCTGCTAGGTATGTACTAATGTAGTTATAGTCCACATTGTTAGTCCTATAACATCAAGAAGAGAGAAAAAAATAGAATGAAGTTTGATTTTATTCCTAAGACTGTTTGATATTATTTTTATGCACAATTCGACCAGATTGTGTCCTAAGTTGCATTATAATTTTCTGCCACTATTTCCTTTTTATATCTGGTAGATAGTTTATTTCCTAGTCTTCTGTTTAATTTGACAAAAATCTCTTCTCCTTGCCTATATTCCTTTGGCGGAAACCTTTTCGCGTTATGATAATTTAAGTCAGTCATTTGTTTGTCTGAAAGTTTCTTTATTGTCTCATTTCTGTCATTTTCCAGCAAATTAGGATCGCTACTTACACGTCGACCCAAAAATGCTTCTATAGGTTTCCTTTCTATAACTGAATGAAGGGAATAATTCTATTCCCTTACTGATCTGTCCAGTAATTCTTGAAATGTACGATGAGTTTGTTCAACCTGTTGGCAACGCATAATTTCTTTACTTGACCATTTGAGCAACTAGTGTATGGGGGAGTTCTAAAAATTGAAATTCCTAACTCATTCTCTATCATAAAATTAATGGAGTCAGAATTAAAAGATTTCTCGTTGTCAAACACTATTGACTCTGGTACCATTGATATCTCTTAGAGGTTGTCTTATATCCTCCGCTGCTCGTGAATTAATTAATTTTGCCGTTGCATATTTTGAGAACTTGTCCACAGCTGTCAAAATTAGTGTTTTTCCCATCAATAGTATATCCTGGTGGACTAACTGACCAGGATACTTAGGAATGGGTGTTGGCTGTATTTCCATTTTTGGCGAGTGCCGGTCGTACTTGTTCAGTCTTACAGTTTTTGATAATTTTTTAATTTTGTTTGTCATCGCTGGGAAATAATATTTTTCCAAAATTTGCGTTCTATTCTCCTTAGCGTTTCTGTGCGCTCCATTATGAAATCTAACAATTATGTCTTCCTGGTGTTGAATGTCGGTGACATCTTCGACTTCCACCTGCGTGAACCTAATTTCATATTTGTTAAAATGCAAGGGGTAAACTCTCTGATTTTTTCCCATTACGTGTTCATCCGTTTTTTATACAGTTTATTACTGAAGAATTAAGATAACGTTTTAAAATAGAGATAAGAATTTCTTCGGAATAGTTTGATTCCGTAATTATGTGTCTATGGTAAGTTGGAAACACAATTTTAAACTGGTAAGTTGAAGTTGCGTCTGTTTTTAGAAAGATCTGGTTCTTAAATGAATTAATAGGGACTCTATGCTCAATATTAAACCATGCGATGAACTCTCGCGGTGATTCCTGGGGTGGTATTCTGGACAAAACATCTGCAACTACGTTTGTTTTGCCGGGTTTGTAGAGCAATCCGTAGTTATATTCCTCCAGAATTGCTTTCCACCGTTTCATCTTGCTATTGTGGTTTTTATTACTAAGCGCATATGTTAACGGCTGATGATCTGTTTAAAGCCCAAATAATGGCTAGCATCTCTTTCTCGTTCGCGGCGTAGTGCTCCTCCGCTTGATTGAGAGTTCGTTATATAAATGCTATAGGCTTATCATTCTGAGACAAAACCGCACCGATTGCAAAATTGGAAGCATCGGTTACCAGTTCGAAGTCCTTTCCGTAGTCCGGATATGCGAGAACAACATCCTCAGACATAAGGGAATTTTTTACTTTACCAAAAGATTCTAACGCTTCTTTGTTCTTATAAAACGTCGGTAGTACCCTGACATACCCAGGAAACTACGTAGTTCTTTCAACGTTTTGGGTTGTGGAAATTTGCGATCGCCTCCACTTTTACTCTATTGGTTTTTACACCGTTTTTGGATATAACGAAACCCAAAAAATACACGTCCTTCTTAAAAAAATTACATTTGTCGAGCTGCACTTTCATATTGGCATTTTCCAATGTCCTAAAAATCTTTCTTATATGTTGAAAGTGTTCTATCTCCGATTTGCTGAATATTATTTTGTCGTCAATATAGACGTAATAACATTGTCTAATGAATTCTCTTAATATGTCATCGAGAGCTCGTTGGAAAATGGATGGGGCGTTTTTCAAGCCAAATGGCAAACGTGTGAATTTTTATTTGCCGTTGTTTATTGAAAAGGCTGTTTTTTCAGTATCTGATTTTTTTAGTGGAATCTGGTGAAAACCACATTACAAATCAAGCATTGAGAAAAATTTGCTATTGCCAAGCTGCGCTATTACTTCAGCTATTTCAGGGCGGTCGCTATAGCCGAATGGGTTGGTGCGTGACTACCATTCGCAAATCACAGAGAGAACGTCGGTTCGAATCTCGTTGAAACACCAAAATTAAGAAAAACATTTTTCTAATAGCGGTCGCCTCTCAGCAGGCAATGGCAAACCTCCGAGTGTATTTCTGCCATGAAAAAGCTCCTCATAAAAATATCTGCCGTTCGGAGTCGGCTTAAAACTTTAGGTCCCTCCATTTGTGGAACCACATCAAGACGCACACCACAAATAGGAGGAGGAGCTCGCCCAAACACCCAAAAAGGGTGTATGTGCCAATTATATATATATATATATATATATTTCAGGGATAGGGTATTTATCTGCGGTTGTAATTTTATTAAGCTTGTATAGTCGATTAACATGCGGTATTGCTTATTCCCCGCTGAATCTTGTTTTTTGGGTACAATCCACACCGGAGAATTGTACGGTGACCTTGATGGTCTAATAATACCATCATGTAAAAGTGCTTCTACCTGTCTTTCAACTTCTGTTTTTAAAGATGCAGGGTATGGATAAAGTCTCGTGTAAACTGGAATATTTGATTCAGTTCTTATTTCCCCAACAACTTTTGTTGCATAAGTTAATTTTTCATTCGGGTCTGAAAAAAGTTTTGCGTGTTCTTTTACAATAGCATTCATCTCCTTTCTTTCCCCATTTGTTAGTTTATCCAACTTAATGTCTATATTGTTAACTGTTTTTCATTCTAATTGCTTAAGACCTATTTTCCTTCCATTTTCCAACGTCATAAAACTGGCCCCCGTATGGATTACAACATTCAATTCTCTAAGGGTATCATTTCCTAAGATACCGTGAAAAGTATTTAAAGAGGGCTTTAAAAAAATTGTATTTTTTCTTCCAAATTAAATAATTTGACAAATGTAAATTCTGTTATCTTTATATCTCCTACCACTGATTTTGCAAAAAACGGTTTTTCATTTTCAATTTTTTTCCTTGCTAGATGCGGTTGTAAATAGTTCTTGCTGGATCCCGTGTCCACAAGAAATTTGAGAATGTTACCGCTCTCCGTCTTCACTTCGAATAGGGCACAGAAGAGCTCATTAAGCTAAAAAACAGTCGTCGGTTAGTTCTGAAGGGTCTTCGTCGGTAGGGTTACTTTTGGTGTCTATATGGAATATTCTTTGATTTTTTCTCTGTTGGTTCTGTACAGAAGGTGGTCTTTTCCCTGAAAAATTATTCTGATTTTGATGGGGTCGATTCATATAGTTAATGTGTCTTGATCTACGTCCATCGGCTCTGGCCGTGGTTGTTGTTTAGGGGGTCTTGGTGGGTTATACGAGTTATGTGAGAAACTCTGATATCTAGGTTGCCATTCCTGTTGGCATGTTTAAGGCATGTATGCAAATTGAGGATCAAATGAGCGTCACTGATTTGGATGGAAATTTTTTCTGGGAGGTAATTGTGGGGTTTGATATTTTTTTACGTGATGCGTATGACCTGACCTATAACTTTGGTTTTCTAGTTTTAGGCAAAGATGTAGGGCTTGGGGTAAATCGACGGGCTCCTTCATACCTAAGAGTCGGGGTAAGTCTCCGTTTAAGCCCCTGATGAATGTGTCGAGCGCCTATACGATTTTGTTAACAATATGAGCGATTCGTTGCTTGTTTCCCTATTTTATTTAAGATGATTCAAAGGTGTGTGTAGACATCCTAGTAAAACTCGGAAACAGTTTTATTTCCCTGCACCAGCGTTGATATCTGGTGCTCCACATCTCTCTTATCACCATAATGTGCGATAAGACATTTTAAAATGGCGGTCCAGTTTAGAGGCGTGTTGTACTCTAAAGCAATGTCCGCATTGCCCGTTATTTTATTTCTGATTATGCTTAGAATTCCAAAGTACTTGGGTGTTCCCCTGATGGATTCGTAAATGGAAAGTATTCTGTCCACGCTCTTTTTCCAAGAGCTGAATTCTCCTGGTTGCTCTGAGAATTCCTCAATTCTTTTGACTACGTCGGGTATCTTGTCTAAGTCGTTTAAATTATTCCTATGTCCGTCGTCAATTACCTGGTCCACAGCGTCATTCGGATCTACGTTTGGGTTAAGTACCGCTTGTACTATTAAAAAAGACGTTTGCTAATTTATACTAATAATTGGTTTTTAGAATTCTATTATAATTTTGTGTAAACGATTTCACAAACAGAGCTTTTTTCCTCTCTGTCAAAACAATATATGCTTTTTTGAAAAATAAAAAAATTAATAAATAATAGGGTCCACCTTATTTTTTCCTTGATTTGTAGATGGGCTTTGATGACTTCTGTTTGTTGTCATTACATTTCCTTCTTCTTTAGATTTTCTTTTGGGATGTTATTTGGCTAATTTCTCTGATGAGTTTCTTGGGCTTTTGTTGATTAAATTTTGCCTTTTCGTCCTTCTTAAATATTTACGGCTAAATTTGTTGATGAGATTTCAGGACCCCTGTTGGGTGGCTTTACCCTTTTCTTCCTTCTTAGATATTTGCGTCTAAATTTGTTGATAAGATTTCAGGACCTCTGTTGGTTGGCTTTATCCTTTTCTTCCTTCTTAGATATTTACGGCTAAAATTGTTGATGAGATTTCAGGACCTCTGTTGGTTGGCTTTACACTTAGATTTTTCCTTTGGGGGTTTTTATATAGATTTTTTATGAATTCACTTTTTGTTTCCACAAACATTTTTCTTTAAGTAGAGTACCTTTTTCATATTTTCTTAAAGTTCCTATCTTAAGGATAGCTATTTCAAAGTCACTTTTCTATGGATATTTATTTAGACATTTCTCCTTTTCCACTTTTTTTAGCCTCCGGTAAGGCTGGCACGCAGTACCACCGTTTTGTTTTTCACTACTAAGAGACCGAAAACCGAATTTTAAAGGCTAATTATACTGCTCGGGCGCCACTTAAGCTTTAACGAAATGGAAAAGCTAAAAAAAATTTTTTAAGGTCTTTACGACCGACTTTATTCGAGTTATTCTAAAAACTGAAACTAAATTTACAATTTTTTTACTTTATACTATTATGGTAACCTAATAAAGAGGTGGCGTGAAAGTGTCAAATAATAATTATTGCGAATATTATATAAAAGAGTTTAAACTTAAATTATGTGAAATGCAAAAGTTGCATATCAGCATAAAATGAATTTAATAATTTTGTTTACTTTAATAAATGGAATTTATAATTTTGTTTGTGTTAAATCTTCCCCTCTCAAGTCGATTGTCCACAATCGTGGTGGCTTAGGTGGGAAAGAATTAGGCTCATTTGTTGCAAGCTGAAGATGTGGCTTATTTGTATCAATACTATTTGCAACATTGTCTCTTGCGATATAAAATGTTGGCTTAACTCTGTAGTAGAGAATTAATATTGTTAGGATAAAAAATGATATTATTATAATGTCTGAACTTAAATTTATTATGTGTGTATTTTTACTTTTATAAGTTAACAATTGAATGTTGCCTTCGTTGTTTAATTGATTAACATACAGACTTTCAAGCTTAAGATCTAGTTTATAATAAGCTCGCACTGTGCTTCCCGGAACCTTAAAATATTTTCCATGCACATATTTTCTATTTTTACCAAATTCTTTTCTAAGTCATCTTCAATAGTTGCTTTAAATATGTTGGTATCATTATCAACCATTATGTCATATGTATCCAAGATTAAGGATTTGTTCGCCGTATTCGGGATAGGGACAAATCTTACTCTGGATAATTTTTTCATGGACAATTGAGGTATCAATAATGTTAGTATTGATGCTTTCCATTTCAATTCAACCGGGCTATTCGGGTCATGTTCTTCGATTTCGATGTAACTGAAATATGTTGCTCTCTGGTCAAAATAATGAGACACGTATTTTTTTTTCGCCCGAAAAATTTTTTTTTCAAGAGTTATCGGCAATTTTGTTTTTCGGCTCAAACTCGATTTTTTTTAATTATATAAGAAAAAAATTTTTTTAAATGCCCATAACTTAGTCAAAAATGAACCGATTTTAATAATTCTGGGTTCAAAATGATCGTAATTACTTACACGAGCGACTTCATATAGAAACAATTGCAAAAAAGTAGTTGAAAATTTTTTATTTAGCAAAAAAGAAAAAAAATTGAAGTTTTTTCAAAATTCAATATTTCAAAAAGTGTATTTTTTTTTTTTATAACTTTTTCCAAATCAAAAGGACATCTCAAACTTTAATTGAGCTGAATGCCTAGTAGCTAAAATGAGTTGTTTTTGAGTAATGAATTTTTGAGTAAAAAACCTGTTTCGCACTTTTTGTTCTTTGGAAAATAAAAAATTTTCAACTACTTTTTTGCAATTGTTTCTACACGAAGTTGCTCGTGTAAGTAATGACGATCCTTTTGAACCCAAAATTATTAAAATCGGTTCATTTTTGACTAAGTTATGAGCATTTAAAAACAAAAATTTCTTATATTATTAAAAAAAATCGATTTTGAGCCGAAAAACAAAATTGCCGATAAAGCTTTAAAAAAAATTTTTTTGGGCGAAAAAAAAATAACGTGTCTCATTATTTTGACCAGAGAGCAACATATTTGAGTTACATCGAAATCGAAGAACATGTCCCGAATAGCCCTTTTGCATTGAAATGGAAAGAATCTATATAAGAAAATTTTTTTTAATTACTCATAACTTAGTCAAAAAAAAGCCGATTTGAACGATTTTGGGTTCAAAATAATCGTAATTACATACACGAGCGACTTCGTGTAGAAACAATTGCAAAAAAGTAGTTGAAAATTTTTTATTTTCCAAAGAACAAAAAGTGCGAAACAGGTTTTTTACTCAAAAATTCATTACTCAAAAACAACTCATTTTAGCTACTAGGCATTCAGCTCAATTAAAGTTTGAGATGTCCTTTTGATTTGGAAAAAGTTATAAAAAAAAAAAAAATACACTTTTTGAAATATTGAATTTTGAAAAAACTTCAATTTTTTTTCTTTTTTGCTAAATAAAAAATTTTCAACTACTTTTTTGCAATTGTTTCTATATGAAGTCGGTCGTGTAAGTAATTACGATCATTTTGAACCCAGAATTATTAAAATCGGTTCATTTTTGACTAAGTTATGGGCATTTAAAAAAATTTTTTTCTTATATAATTAAAAAAAATCGAGTTTGAGCCGAAAAACAAAATTGCCGATAACTCTTGAAAAAAAATTTTTTCGGGCGAAAAAAAAAAATACGTGTCTCATTATTTTGACCAGAGAGCAACATATTTCAGTTACACCAAAATCGAAGAACATGACCCGAATAGCCCGGTTGAATTGAAATGGAAAGCATCTATTATATTAATATCTTCGGTCATGACCGCAATTTTCATTCTGCTGTAACTGTCATAGTCGCTAATTAAATTGATTTCCTTTTCCGTGAGTATATTGGAAGGAATTATGCCTACTTTGCAGGATAAAATGATCTGTCCGATAGCGTCGATGTGATTTTGTAGGAGGGATATATCGTTGTCAATTCTGTATGTCTGTTCAGTAAACTCTACTTTGTCCTCTAAAGTTGCACCCTGTTTAGTGATTCGTCTTTCAATTTATTTATGTAACTGCTAATGAGTGTCTGCTGTCTGTTGATATGGGTTGTAATATTTCTGATCTCTTCTCTTATGCCTGTGTTAATGTGTACTAACTCACTCAGCGTTGCGGTAGTGTTACGCTCGTTGTCTCGTATGTTTGCTATTGCAGCGTATATTTCTTTCTCGTCGTCACTGTCCATGGATCCCGCTATAAACTTTAGTCCTTTGGGTTGGTATTTTGGGCTTTTGTTGATTAAATTTTGCCTTTTCGTCCTTCTTAGATATTTACGGCTAAATTTGTTGATGAGATTTCAGGACCTCTGTTGGTTGGCTTTACCCTTTTCTTCCTTCTTAGATATTTACGGCTAAATTTGTTGATGAGATTTCAGGACCTCTGTTGGTTGGCTTTATCCTTTTCTTCCTTCTTAGATATTTACGGCTAAAATTGTTGATGAGATTTCAGGACCTCTGTTGGTTGGCTTTATACTTAGATTTTTCCTTTGGGGGTTTTTATATAGATTTTTTATGAATTCACTTTTTGTTTCCATAAACATTTTGCTTTAAGTAGAGTCACGTTTTCATATTTACTTAAAGTTACTTTTTAATGAGTTCTTTATTGCCTTAGATCCTAAATTTTCCTAAGAATATTTTGAAAATCATTTATATTTTGAAGGAATGTCAATCTTAACTCTGTTTTTTTTTCATATCTTAAGGATAGCTATTTTAAAGTCACTTTTCTATGGATATTTATTTAGATAAGGATTTCTCCTTTTCCATTTTTTTTAGCCTCCGGTAAGGCTGGCACGCAGTACCACCGTTTTGCTTTTCACTACTAAGAGACGGAAAATCGAATTTTAAATGCTAATTATACTGCTCGGGCGCCACTTAAGCTTTTACGAAATGGAAAAGTTAAAAAAAATTTTTTTAAGGTTTTTACGACCGACTTTATTCGAGTTATTCTAAAAACTGAAACTAAATTTACAAATTTCTTACTTTATACTATTATGGTAACCTAATAAAGAGGTGACGTGATTTCCGGTTAATTCTGAGTTTGCATTTATTGCAAATATTGATTTTCGCAAGAATTACCAAATTAAGGTAAACAAAAGTGTCAAATAATAATTATTGCGAAATTTATATAAAAGAGTTTAAACTTAAATTATGTGAAATGCAAAAGTTGCATATCAGCATAAAATGAATTTAATATTTTTTTTTACTTTAATAAATGGAATTTATAATTTTGTTTGTGTTAACTTGTATAGTTTTAATTTTTAGTGTTTTTTTTGGCTCAATAAAGTTAGGGCAAGTATTCGATGATAAGGGATGTTCACCTGCGCGATTGGCGCAGTATACTCCAGAGCTTTCTGCAGGAGAGGAGTGGTTGGGTGGAATGTTGCAAACCACGCAAGCTGGAGTATTGTTGCAGCGTTTGGCTGTGTATCCTAACAGATTACAATTTTTGCAGCGCATGGGATTGGGGTAGTAGCAGAGAATGTTAATGAAATGAGAAGGTGCAAATGTTACTGTAAGCTTTTTTTAGTACAATTGAGATTTGAAAGATTTGTAATAAGGTAATTTAGCACACCGAGTTTATAGACACCTCACTGACTTTTGCCCACACAAAAATTAGAAACACCACACATCTTTCACCTCAACACACAACACATTTCTCACCTCGACATTAAACCAATTAAATTTTTACTATAATATTTTCGTATTTTTGAAATAATAAGCGAATACGTAAAATTTATTACATAATTTTTTTTTTCAATTACATTAAAAAAAAAAAAATTAAAAAAAAAAGTTTGCGCCGGGAATTGAACTCGAGTCTAACATGTGGCGAGGAAAAATAGGCGGTGCGTTTATTTCTTCGACTGCTTATTTTTTTACCATTTTGTTACTCTTGAAATGATAAGCGGATACATAAAATTTATTACAAATTTTTTTACGATTACATTAAAAAAAAATTTAAAAACGAAAAAAAAAAAATTTGCACCGAGAATTGATGGCGAGTGACGTGGGGAGGATAAATACGCAGAGCGTTTATTTCTGTGCCTGCGTTGTGAACAAAAGTTGTTGTGCATGCGCGCGACGCGAATAAATTTTAATAAAGTTCTGAAAGTAATTCATGAAGTTTTTCATTACACACATACATATGTACATAAATGAACGTATACTTTATATGCAAATAAATGATGGTATATGATAATATACATAAGTACATAATATGTATGTACATATCAATAGGAGGTATTTGCATTCAGAAAAAAAGAACGGTTTAAGATAAATCAACACTTGTTTTATATTGTATGTCAATTTATAGTTTATGTATTCGACAGCATTTACATACATATGTATGTATGTACATTTGTATATGAAAAACAATAATGCACAAGCTCAAGAACATTATATCACATATGCAAGTATGTCCAAATAGCCTTGACTTATGTATGTAAAACAATAGCCGAAGGACTTAGCAGCCAGTGCTTGTTCCTTTTTTTCTTACCTTTAAGTGGAATAATTATTTATAATTATTACTCTTTTCAATAAATAAATAAAAATATGTATGTACACATGTCACAGGACATCACATTCTTACAAGAAATCAAATACACATACGCACTAGTGAACGAGTTTCTTCCTAACAAGTGCAAAAACAATTCTGCTGTATGTATGTATATATACCCACTTTATGTCCTAGCATATATACATACATATATACCTACTTGCCTTCTAAACTTCCTACAAAATAATTGCATTCATATGTTACTACATCCATGCACGTTCATACATTCATGCACACATATATGCGCGAGCACAGCGCTCCCTTCTTGCTTCCGTGTACTTTTGTCTTTCCCCAGTCGATATTCCTAATATTGTACTTACAAAAACACAATACTTTGATAGACGAAAAAGCAACAGCAAGCGCAACGCGATGGCCGCTTTGCCACCACACATTCTAAAATGTTCTAGAACACAACAAAAACACAACCTCACATGCGCATGTCGCCCAAAGGTAAAATCTAAGCCTAGCGACTACAAAAACAAAATACATTCGTAGACGCAGTCGCAGCGGCCATGATTCTATCAGCGACGGCGCTGAACAATTTAGAACAAAAACAAAAAGTTCATTCAAAAGTTAAAGCTCATATTTCAATTTCATTCATAAAACCAGCCGCCCATATGCGACCATTCGAAAATAGTCAATATTGGAATATTTCGCGAGGAATTATTTGCCAATATTTGATAAATCTTAAATTTTTGTCATGTCGAGTGGCCGCGGCTCCGTATGTATGTATGCACCCTTATATGTATGTAAATATGTCTTCTAACTGTGCGACAGTCGCGAGTTAATGCGACTTCCAGCGAATCACACATTCACCCCATTTACACACGGAGACATCTGGAATGGAGACACTGGAAATTCTCTTTTCATGTCTCATTCGCGGGCACACGGGCAAAATTGTTTTCGGCGACATTTTGACATTTAATACTTTAGCATCGTATGGTTCGGATGTATTCTCGCACGCGCTTACATGTAAAACGGAAAACGTTCGTCAACAATTTCTTAAATATATGAATGAAAAATGCAAACTGGTTAAATAATAAATAATTTGTTGTTTTTTTTATTGAAATATATTTATAAATTCTTATACTTGAATAAAAAAAATTAAATTAAAAATACTTCATATGTAAATAATTAACTTAAAATTAACTTGAGTATCTAGAAATGCAGGGAAAAATTAGAAATCAACATAAACATGTCCCATAACTATTTTAAATTATACCTAATTTACTAGCAAAAATAATCGTGCATTTCCCAAGCAGCGTTCGGATGTTTGTCATCGTTGTTTTCTTCCGTTTGTATGAAAACCAACACATAACTTAGAACTTTCTTCCACAAAAGCAGAAAACGAATGAAGCAACTGTCAAAAATTGCTTTAAGATTGGAAATACGAATAAGAAGAGCAAAGCGTGTCGCCAGTACAGGAGACAAATTCCCTTCCCTCTTCCCCGGCCGTCCTTCACCCCCGAACAAAATGTTTCCCTTCCAGTGGAGACATCGTGTAAATGGGCACATTGCTGTCCGCAAAGCCGCATATATGTACCTTATGATCAGAAAGTACCGGGAATGTTTAAATTAAACAAAACAGAGTTAAATTTAAGGCAAATTTATATTATCTCCTTCAAAATATGACCCGTCTGAAGCAACACACATGTGCCAACGTTTAACCCAGTCCTCCGATTTGTATTCTCTTTGATCAGTGCGATGGCGCGTTATCATCATGCAAAATCTGAGAATTGTTTGCTCACATTTCCGGCGGTTTGCAACACACAGCATCTCTCTAAGGTTTCAAAACGGATAAATAATATTCTCTATTGACTGTCTGGCCCGATGGAAGGTACTCATGGTGGACTATGCCTTGGCAATCGAAGGAAACAGTCAACATCACCTTCCCGGTTCTTTTTGCTCATAGGGTATGTTTAGGCCGCACCCTAATATTAAATATAAATTTTTAGCCACCCTAATGGTAACTGCGCCTACCGTTCCGACTGTTGCTAACCACCGTTTCCAGTCGCTGCAACGTGAAGGCCGTTAACCCTGGCATTTCCCCGCCGAACAGTTAAAACGTTTACCGTGTTAAACGTTGTTCGGCGAGGTTACTTTCACTTTAACTTTACCTATAACTTTCACTTCGATTATACAATCAGGAGCCACCAGACGTGTCAGCCAACAGCAACGTATTGCACATCTATGTATATATCTATGTATATATTGCCAATAAATTTAAAGAATATACTGACACGCTGTGCTTTCCATTTTTTTATATAAAATATTTCATCGGAGCGACCGTGGAGGCCCACATCTAAAACCGCCCATTGCGTCGCATCCGAGCGAATACATGGTCCTTCGAGCCGGATAAAATAAAAAGATCCATTTTAAACAGATCACCAGCAAGCAAGCCAATCACCAGCAAGCAAGCCAGAGCACCAGCAAGCAAAAAAAAAAAAAGCACCAAGCCATCCGCAATAAACGCAAGCCATCAGCAATTTCAACACCAACAATCCATTCCAGAAAAAACAGGTACGTGGATTTATTGCACACTCTTTTTTTTTGGTGGAAATAAGATAACTACAAAAAAAAAATCAAAAAGGGTCAACGACTCCGTCTGTCCGCAAACAGACAATACAAGTGCGCGCGGTATTTTCAAGTAAATCAACCCTCTAACAGCGCGTTGTTGGGAATTTTTCAATTTTTTTTCTTATTCCTTTTACTTGTACATTCCCGCTGTGAAGTTGAGTACACAACTACACAAACAACGCCGCAGTAAATTGAAATCGATCCCAGCGCACTTTTTGCACAGGTGTATACATACCGCTGATTATTGTGTGGGTGGCGAAATTCTCGTACTTAAATTTAAATATATTATCTTTTTGCTCAATAAATATATACAGACATACATAATATACATAATATATATTGTTATTTTAATCTCGGTGGTGCATTTTGGGCTTGGGTCTCGCTGTGAATTCGTCTCCATTTCGCGAAGGAGCATTTTTTTAATACCGCGTAAGTTTTTGTATCCCATACTTACAATATGGATACGTATATTCGTTTAGTCGACGCCGTGACGGAATTCGAAGCCGACTTTAATGGCACTCCGTCAAGTGACCATTCGAAGTTTTCACTCCGGATCCAACAGGAGGAGTTGAGAGCAATGTGGGAAAAGGCCAAAGCAGCGTACGACCACTTGCTCTCAACAGAAACTCCTTCTCCTAAGGATCTTGCCGCGATAAAGAAGAGGAATAAAATATGTTACCACTCATATTTGCGCGGCATGTCGACGATGGCTGACCTCTCTGCGAGGCTGGAAAAGGCAGACCGGGAAGGCGAAGAACTTGCAGTACGCGAACATAACATTCACCTTCCACCGTGCGATACGGAGGTTTTCAAAGGCGACTATGTATCTTGGCCAACATTCCGCGATATGTTCACGGCCATATACATTTTAAATAAACGCCTCACCCCGGTCGAAAAGCTGTTCCACCTCAACCAAAAAACGCAGGGTGAAGCCAGAGACATCGTCAGGAAGTGCCCGCTCAATAATGACGGGTTTGCTACAGCGTGAAAAAATCTCTGCGAAAGGTACGAAAACAAACGGATTCTGGTGAACACGCAGCTGAAGATCCTGTTTAACCTACAGACAATCGAAACTGAATGTGGCAGTTCGATAAAAAAACTCCAACGTGACATTAATAATTGCATTTCCTCCTTACAGAACCACCAAATAGATATTTCAAACTGGGATGCAATTATTACTTATTTATGCTCCACGAAATTGCCAGAAAGTACTCTATCGCTTTGGGAACAAACGATAGAGAACAAATCTGAAATTTCAAAGTGGACAGATATGGACAAATTCCTTTCCAACAGGTTTCAGACACTTGAAACAGTGTCAGGCTTAAAAGGGATTAAAGCCTACAAAGCGCCCAAGGCACAAAGCTTACAACACCATACGGAAACTACACCAAGAAGGATGGGTAACTTTCAGGTAAGTGTCGCCAAACATATGTGCAAATTATGTGTCACTGACGACCACAAATTTCAAAGTTGCCCGAAGTTCCGGAAATTAAAGGTCACCGATCGCATCGCGTGCGTCAAGAGCAACAACTGTTGCTTGAACTGCCTGTCGTCAGGACATACGGTGTCGAGATGTACGAGCTCATATAACTGCAGCACATGTCACTCAAGACACAACACGCTCCTGCACATTACAGCAGTTCAACCAAAGGCAGCAGCTCTTAAGGAAAGCAGAGATCCCGCTGATGACCTGCCCTCAACATCCAAGGAGGCCCAAAAACGACTTGACTCTAATAGGCCAAAGGATAGCAGAATCAATAATTTTAAATCGTGCTATTCCAATACGGACAAAGGGGTTCTACTAGGAACAGCCATGGTGAATATATTCCACAACAATGTAAATTTTGCAGCACGAGCTCTGATCGATTCTGGTTCTGAGTGTTCGTTCATCACTGAACGCCTCAAACGTAGAATCAACCTGCCATCTAAACGCTTGCATGCCCAAGTCTCGGGCATCAACAATTCGATATCTGCGCAGGTAAGACAAGCGTGCTCTTTACAACTGCGGTCGCCTATCGACCCTTTTGTAAAAATAAATGCAATTGCACTAGTTGTGCCGCAATTAACTGGAAATCTGCCAATTTGCCTAGTAAGCGCAATGACAAGGCAAGCATTTCCAGATCTCACACTGGCGGATAAGAGGTTCTTCGTCAATGAACCAGTGGACCTTGTCCTTGGCGGAGACATTTATCCCCAAATTATTTTAAGCGGCTTGAAGAAAAATGTACTAAGTACACTTCTTGCCCAAGAGACTGTATTCGGGTGGATACTAACTGGTCGAGCCGAAACAGTCAACCCACCCAAAACAAAAATAGTTTCTCTTTTCAGCGAAGTCACACTGGACAAGCAACTAGCTGCCATCACTCAAGAGCGCCTGCTCTCAATTCTTCCGGAATGAGACGCGTCTCGCGAAAAATCCGTCCCTGCAAGAGGAACTGGTTCACAATTCTTTGTGGTGGCAGAAATTGAAAGCCCTCCATCAAACCTTTTGCAAACGATGGAAAAGGGAATTCCTCATCGAATTGCAAAAACGCACGAAGTGGAAACATCAAAAAACCTAAGAAGCTACAACAACACCTACAACCTACGAAGGATGCAATTGCATCGACATTCTCAAAAACTTTTAAATTTATTTTATTATCTGTAGGGATATTTGAATTCACTGTTTTGATTTCCCATTATTTTAGTAATTCCCTAGCTGAAGTTTGTTGTAGAAACTTAAAGTTGCTATGAAATGGACAAAAAATAGGTATTCTTAGTTTCATTTGCAGTTCTTTTATTTTCAAATAATATGTTTATTTATAAAATTTACATTTTCACTACTCATCCACGCCGATATACATGACATAACTTATAATAACAAATCTTCAACACATAAGTGCTGCAGTTTTAGTATACAGAACTTTCTTCCCCTTGCTTACCTTGTAAGCAAAAACTAACATGGAATAATTTCTATAATTCTTTAATAAAGCGCGTAAGTTAGCTCTAATTACTACGTACAATACAAATTCCCTTAAAGTAATTTTATTCTAATAATAGTTGTACGAAGAATTCACGAATCGTGTGCATTACATATCACAAAGTAAGCAAGAACCAACATGGATTAATTTTTTATTATATTTCTTCAATAGTAACTGAATGTTCAAATTTCGCATCTTTTCGTTGATTATCACAAACGCAGAATGTGTTGTAGTTAAATTATTTATTTAAAAATATCTGAAAAAGTTCAATATCATGATATTGAAAGCGTATTCTCGGCGTAGATTTTATAGATCGAGTTTACTTACCACTCAACAGCTTTGCTTTGCCCAACATTCGTCCCACAAATTCGAACAGGCTTCTCTAGGTCAATTAAAGCTTGGATGACACAAACGTCTAAAAAGGCACATTTTTACTTTTACAGTCACATTCACGTATTAACACATTTACCTCTTAGCAGCGGCAACGAGGTGATTAAAGATATCCTTCCAGCTGGCGGCATCCCAGATAGCTTCAACATGGGATGGTCGTAGTCACATCAGCTTTTCTGTGCTTCAGCAATCTGCGCCTTGGCAGCATTCAAGTTGTGCACATATGTTGATGATGCTTCTGATGGTGCAATTCCATGATTTTACGGCAGATGATTGTTTCCAAATTGATATTGATAATTTTTGCTAAATTGAACATATACGTATATATATAGTTTTTAAAGATTTAATTCCTTTTAGACTTTTCAATCACAAATGTTCAATATTCAAATCTACACTACTAGTACAAAATTAAAATTTCCACTTTATAATAAACTCACCTTTAATATAAATAAAAATTAAATAAAATGTAATATTTCGTTCCATGATGATCCAAACGCGAGCTCCATACGTAAATTCTGATGGCGCTCCTTCTTTGCCGTGGTCCAAGGATTACTTGTGGGTGGCCCATCCACTAAATTGCCGTCACTGGTAACGCGTACATGTGGACCACTTAACACTTGTGTAATTAATCTAAAGCCCGACCTGAAATTTTTTCAGCGCGACGATTTCTCACTGGGCAGAAGAACGTCAAGTTCTAACACTACTCACTGGCACATTTGTCACTTATTTCTTTTTCACATATATAATATTAATTTTTATTTTTTCTTTTCACGACTTTTCATTTTGATCAATATTTATTTAATTTTATTATATTAAATTAAATGCAAAGTTTCTATTTTGTTACTTTCACTACCACTAAATTCTTTTCATACGATAAATGCATGTGTAAACGACCGAAAATTACGCATATTATTTTTGTATTACCTTTGATGTGTGACTTGAAACTTTGTGCAAACGTGGTTTCAATCCAGCTGATTGTATGAATATAAATTCGGCAGCTGCCTCCATGGGCCTCAAATTCTCTTCACCTTTTTTTTGGCCACTCCGGTTACTCTAATGCCTGGACTTTCGCGCTTAACCTGATCGCGTGCATTGTTGAGCCACAACATATATGCGGCAAGAGGACGCTTTGGTTTGCCAGACATTTAAACCTTTTTTCTTGCGCTCGCGAGTTTATATGTAAAATATAACTGAAATTGCAAAATTTCGTCTTAAAATTTTAAAACGACCACAAAACAAACACCTTTTAAAGTCACAATTTACACGCACGTTAGCGTCACACGCCGTCTACACTTGAAAAGGAAATGGTGACGGCCATTAAGGAAATTAGGGATTAAGAAACAAAAACAAAAATACCCTACAGGAATGATATATATGGGTTCCACATTCCAGGGATAGTTTGCGTAAAATAACGCAAACTATTAGTTTTTTCTAACATCATGCACTTATGTATGCAAATGCTACGAAAAATTATATCTATATATATATATAATTTTTTTTTCTTTTCTTCTTTTGCTTATCATTTTGTTCTTCTTATATCCAAAATATAATAAGAACAAAAAGAAAAAAAAATATATATCATGCACACCACGGGAGGACACCTTGTACTTGGTTACGATCCACACATAGCCAAGACACGATCCTCCCATGCGGCGAATATTGCAATGTCCATTAGATGTACCCACCCCCTGGCGGTGAACATACATATTAAAATGACATTAATATGCGATTGTACCCAATTAGGTACATTTTTTTGTTTTGGGTGGCAGGGTGTCTCATAGGGCTATGAAAATTCCTCATCGCCAAATAACAAAAAAAACTACTAAAATGCCTAGTGCATATATGCACAGTGCATAACAAAAATATATATATTATTTTCCTTTGTAGTCTCCTTCGCTGTGATCAGCACTGCACTGACCAGCCAAATGCACCACACAACACAAATTTTCGTTTTAAAAAAAAAAAAAAAAAAAAACAACTAATTAAAAATATTTCGCCACCCTCCGATGTATGATAATAATATCTTTACAGAATGACTCGCTACAGTGTGATGAAAAAAAGGGCCAATCGCCACCCCCAACGATACCCGACAGCGTGCCGTTCGTGTGACGCAAGGCACCCAGTACGCCTCTGCCCCGTCTTCCGGAGAAAAAGCCCGATGGAGCGGCTTCGGGAAGCGCTTCTGGGTCACTATTGCGCCAATTGCTTGTCAATGGCCCACAAGTCGCGCAATTGCACAAGCGAAGGAAGGTGCAGACGATGCGGCGACCACCATCACACCATGCTGCATATTCCGGAGGAGCGACGCTCGTGGAGCCAACAAGTCGCTGAAGAAGACAGCGACGCGGTATCAGTTGATGCGTCGGATGATTTTTTGGAGACACCGATTCCCGATCAAACCACGGCTGGAGCGGAAACTAGGCCTTTTCGCCCAGTTGTGGCCGCAGCGGGAACCAGGCCTTGCCGTACTACCATAGACAGGGGATCGGAGACCAGGCCTCTTCGACCCCTGCTACAACACGAACGTCGGCGCGAGCGTGAAGCGGAGACAACGCCTCTCCATACCAGAATAGACAGGGGATCGGAGACCAGGCCTCTTCGACCCCAGCTACAGAACGAACGTCAGCGCGAGCGTGGAGCGGAAACTAGGCCTTTTCGACCACGCACGCGAACGACGTTAGTGCGCCAACATCCACGACGCAATGCTTGACTGGCGACTCGGCCTCGCCAGCGAGCATTACCACCCGCATTCCGCGCCGGCGACCTCATTCCAGGCCAGGCGCTACGCCCAGTGGCGACGATCATGCCGACCGCCGTCATCAATATCGAGGCTGGGGGACGCCTACATCTGGTGCGCGCCCTCATCGACGCGTGCCTCCCAGTCACCATCATCGCAAGCGGCCTCGCAAGGGACCTGGGCTTATTAAGTACCCAGGTAGGAGGCCAGAGGGGGTGCGTGATCACCATTCGCGGAAGGAACGGTAATACGAAGCGCGTTGTCACACATGCTGCGGTGGTACCAGGATTTCAGCGCGTCACCCCCTTCCGAAGCGTCGACCCGGGTATAGCGGCGCCTTACGTACATATGCGACTGGCGGACTCCAAATTTTTCGAATCCACTCCTATCCGCCTAGTGATAGGAGCAGAAATTTACGCCAGCGTGATGACGCAGGAGACCCTGCCCCGCTCTCTCAGCACCCTGATGCCGCAGGGCTCTATATTTGGATGGGTACTGTCCGGGGTCTGCCCGTTGAACTAATAATTTTTTATTTCTGTATAATACAAATCACGAACCAATAAATTTTTTAAAATAATAAATTTTACTTTTTGTGTGCAATAATAAATCCACGTACATAAAATTACATATCTTTGCAGCATTTCAGACGGCACCAGCAGCCTCCGATGTCTCACCAATTTACCGAACGTTGGCTGACACCTCCGTCCTAAAATAATCATTGCTTATCGCAAGGGGGCCGGCATGTTTAGGCCGCACCCTAATATTAAATATAAATTTTTAGCCACCCTAATGGTAACTGCGCCTACCGTTCCGACTGTTGCTAACCACCGTTTCCAGTCGCTGCAACGTGAAGGCCGTTAACCCTGGCATTTCCCCGCCGAACAGTTAAAACGTTTACCGTGTTAAACGTTGTTCGGCGAGGTTACTTTCACTTTAACTTTACCTATAACTTTCACTTCGATTATACAATCAGGAGCCACCAGACGTGTCAGCCAACAGCAACGTATTGCACATCTATGTATATATCTATGTATATATTACCAATAAATTTAAAGAATATACTGACACGCTGTGCTTTCCATTTTTTTATATAAAATATTTCATCGGAGCGACCGTGGAGGCCCACATCTAAAACCGCCCATTGCGTCGCATCCGAGCGAATACAGGGTATACATATCCCATCTTTTCACTGACGGACAAGAAGACGGTCGCAGTTGTTGTTTTTTATATGCATACATTTTGCGTTCGTTTAAGGTTTTTATATATTTGTATACATATGCGTGTATGCGCGTTTGGCTTTCTGGATGCATCCATGGATATTAGAATATTTTCTCATCAATATGTGTATGTAAGTAGTTCAGATTTGACTGAAGAGATTAAATATAGGAATGCATATTCATATGATTGCTTTTATGGATGTTTTACATATAAATTAATTGAAAAGAAGTATGAATAATGTTATACACAAAATAAATTTCTAAATAACAGGTATTAGAAAAACCTGAATACACTATTTTAAATCAATTCTATTTAAACCAAATATAAAAAATGAAATCAAAATATCGAACAAAAAACTGTGTACAGGACTTGAACCTGAGTCAAATATCGGACGATGTACTGCATATACCACACGTCTTTCACGATTGCGCTAAACTATAATTACTAATGAAATTTTCTAAATCACTCATTTATGCGATACGCAGTTTTATATGCACATATTCTGCGTTAGTTGAAAGGTTGTATGCGTATTATATGCATATGGATCTGTGTAGGCGCGTTTGGCTTTCTGGACGGATACTAGAATGATATTTTCTCATCAATATAATTTGGATTTGATGAAATAGATTATAGACATATGTACTTACATATTTTCTGTTTTGATATATATATATATTTTATATAAAAATCAGGTCATATCCAGTATGAACTATTTTATACCGAAAAGAAATTTCCATTTATGAAATACAAAAAAAACAGTATTTTAAAGAAGATTTAATTGAAATAAACTCAACAATTTTACCAAACTTTCCTGGTTTGAATTGTAAAAAAAAATGTGCAAGAAAAAAAAAATGATTTCAGGACTTGAACCTGAATTAAATACGTGCCAAAAAACAAAGCGAATAATTCCGCCGACTTTAGCTTCTGCACCACAAATTAACTGCCGCGCGGCCTTCTTAATCGCAAATTTATTCGCTTCGCTGTGGGCATGAAATAAGTCGATTTCCTTAGTAGTGTGCCGAAAAATCTTATGAACTTCCTCATTAGTTTGGTAAACGCAGAAAAAATCTGAATTCCTGTCCTAGCGTGGTAAGTAAATATAGAAACCCTCCACTCGCGTCACTCGCGTGGTAAATATCTGCAATTTCCCACTCGTGAGGATAGTTGAATTTGAAATGACCTTATTATGAATCTACAAATTAGAACTCGAAAAAAGCTCATTTAACATTTGCTCCTTCTCATTGCATTAACATTCTCTGGTAGGGACGGACGTAAAGGGTTCGCCAGGCGACTTCTGTTCGGCTAGGTAGTGCATACTTGTAGAATGTTCATAGCACTGCACCAGTACTTATACGGGAGCCTTCTTCTAATCGTGTAAATTTGTACACTGCGGATACACCTTGGTCTTTGAGACAATCAGTTATTTCGTCATCCGGTAGGTGGGAGATGAAGGGGGCGTAAATCGTGCCCTTGACAGAGTTTAGTGACTTGATTATTAAATATTTCGGGTCATCCTTTTTTTGTTATCGGTAGTTTCGGGAAGAGATCCAGCGTTGAATATTCGGGTTTTTTTCCTTTTCGTTTTCTGGACTGGAAACAATAGGTTGGCCCCGGGGGGCATTGTGTGAATATTAATTTAGTTGTATGTGAGTGAGTACATGTGTGTGAAGCGTATGCGATAAACAAAAGAACGCGGCCAGGTACAAATAGTTTGGGCGAAACGCTAATGTGCGAATAATACAAAGGGTTAACAATTCGGTTACGACTGTGATAGGAATATGTTTTGCATATATTTGTCTATTTGCTCTTGAATTTGTAGGAATGCAAGATTTTTCTCAGCCCATATAAATATGGATGGTAGATGTTATCGGTAGTTATTTGTAGTATATAAATATACATAATAATTTAAAAAGTAAAACATATTGTTGAATACTAACCCTTGATGTAAATGAATGGTTTACAAAGTTAATTTTTGAAATAATTTTCATACTACACTTAACATCAATACAATTTATTTAATTAGAGACTTAAAATTTCACATTCATGCATGCATATACTTAGAATTAATTTATTCATCTCATAAGAAATAATCCATTTGCGCATGCAAAATGCCGACGACAAATAAGCATGAAAGAAAAATGTTCAAGTCTTAATGTTCAAGTTTTTATTTTGCCTAACACCAAATCATGGCATTTTACATTTCAATGCAAACACTATATTTAATTCTTTTGACTTCGTTCCGCTATGTTAACTCTCTTATGTTAACTTTTCCAAGGCCGTAGTGAAATAATAAAAATTTCTTAGCCGCGTTTTGTTAGCATTTGACATTCAACCTCCCCATTCGTTCCTGAGTCTTCTCTATGAATTTACGTTTTCCGGCTGGTGTTTCATAGGGCAGCGTTCTAAGTCTTAATTTTTACGTATTACATTCTGTCAAAAAATATCGGGAACTGTTCATTTAAAAAGCGTGCGTAACACATATGTATGTCTAAATTTATTTGTGGGTACAACTGTCTTTTTTAGCATCGCAGAGTTTGAGCGTGATCTGTCAAATAGCTTGTTTTTGGCATTTAATTAAATCAGTCAACCGCAGGTACGCTCTGCGATTTTCACTTTGGATAAAATTATCGAACAAATTTTGTGTTTTAAACGGGATTTCGTGTGCCGAATCGTTGAAAATGTTGCAGAAAGCCTATGGCGAGTGTGCTTTATTAAAAACACGGGTCCACGTGTGGTATAAGGCTTTCTCAAGGAAATGGTGGTGGAAAAGCATCATTTAAGTTTGAGGTAGGTAGCTCGTGACCTTATCGTGTCTCACGAATCAATTTGCCACATGTTACACCATCAATTGAGCAAGTGAATTCGGACCCAACGTTTACTCAGCGCATCATAACAGCGGATGAGACGTGCGTATATGACTTTGACGTGCAAACCAGTCAACAGGAGGCTGAAAGGCCATATCCACGCGAGCCGAAACCCAAGAAACCACGTCAAAGTCGGTCAAAAGTCAAAGTCATGCTACTCGTTTTCTTTGATTATCATGGAGTTGTGCACTCGGAACTCATTCCAAATGGTTCTATGGTAAATAGAGAATATTATTTGAAAGTTATGCGAGGTTTGAGAGAGAATGTGCGTAGGAAACGGCCCAATTTGTGGGCCTCATGAATCTTGCACCCTGATAACGCACCGTCTCACAAGGCTCATATGGTGAACAAAAGCGCGACAAATATCATCGAACAACCACTGTATTCACCGGATTTTTGCTCCCTTTGAGTTTTTCCTTTTACCAACACTTAAATTGCCATTCCGCGGACGCCGCTTTGAGTCGTTAGAGGCCGCTAAGGTGAATTCGCTGAAGGAGCTGAAGAAGATCTCTTCAAAGGCTTTTAAAAGGTGATTTGATGACTGGACTAATCGTTGGCATACGAGTATGTGTATTGCTTCGAATGGAGCCTATTTTGAAGGCTACAAAGTAAATTTTGATTATTAAAGAATTATTCTGCGCTTTATTAAACTATTCCCGGTACTTTGACAGCATGTATATACATCTGAAAAGTCAACGACGAGCCGAACAATGACATCAACATTTGCCGATAATACTGCAACACTTTGCACTCACAGATACCCATAAGTGGCATTATATAAAGGGCACTTGAAGTTATCATTTTTTGATATTTGATAAGTAGAAGATACGCCATTAATAAAAGTGGAACGATACACGCTTAAACAACGCATTGAAATTATTAAAATCTTATCTATCTATCTATATATATAAATGTGAAAATCTGTCCCTATATTCGCTTAAAACTCGAGAACGGCTGAACGGATTTATCTTATCTTGGTCTTGAATTATTCGTGGAGGTCTAGGGAAGGTTTAAAAGGTGAGAAAAATTCGAATAATTGCCGGGAGAATGGTCAAAACGTGGACCCGGGTAACCTTTGGTTGTGTATGTACAATATGGGTATCAAATGAAAGCTGTTGATAAGTACTTTGATGACTAGGGTCTCGAAATATATGCCAAAACGTGGACCCGCCGTGTCTTTAAACCGAATTAAACCAAACTTACACACATTGTTAAGGAGGTATTGAAGATGGTTTCCGTATAGTTTGGATACCTATTGGTAGATACGGTCTCGAGATATAGATCAAAACGTGGACCCGGCTAACCTGGGGATGTGTATGTACAATATGGGTATCAAATGGAAGCTGTTGGTGAATGCTTTAGTTCAGAGTATTTCCATCCGCTCCGTGACTAGGGTCTCGAGATAGAGACCAAAACGTGGACCCTAGAATATGTTTGTACAATATGGATATCAAATGAAAGCTGAGGTTAAGTGCTTTAATACGGGTTAATTTTCATACCTATTGATGACTATGGTCTCGAAATATATGCCAAAACGTGGACCCGCCGTGTCTTTAAACCGAATTAAACCGAACTTACACACATTGTTAAGTAGGTATTGAAGATGGTTTCCGTACAGTTTGAATACCTATTGGTAGATAGGGTCTCGAGATATAGGTCAAAACGTGGACCCGGGTAACCCTAGGATGTATTTGTACAATATGGGTAGAAATGGAAGCTGCTGATGATTATATAGTATAGAGTATTTTTAATGCCCCTCCGTAACTAGGGTCTCGAGATATAGACCAAAACGTGGACCTGGATAACCCTAGGATGTGTTTCAACCGGTACCTTACCTGTATATAGGTGACCACCACAATCAAATTTTAAAAAAGTACAGAAAAGGCTATTGTGACTTCTTTAGAAAGTATGTTGAATGAAAAAAAATCAACTAATTCAACTGTTTAAACATTTTACGAGTTCTATAAAGAAAACTTAATATGAAAAATTTCTTGCGATATAAAACAAACATTTTATGTATGGTGGTGCGAAGCCCACTGGGTGATGCTAGTCTTATATATAAAAATGGAGACTTTTTTTGTGTTCGTTAGTCGCCGATTCACGCCTAAACGCATTCACCGATTTCAATCAAACTTTCACAGATCATTGGTATTGGTCCATAGATGGTTTATGTGAAGTTTTAAAGAAATCGGTAAAAGTATGCGTGCGTTGTGTAAGTGTGAAAAATACAATATTTGCGTGTTTCCCTTATACGGACATTACGTATACGGAATGAGAATACACGCAAATGAATAGAATATACACAGATATGAATAACATTGTTTTGATGTCGAGTGACGTATGCGACTGTATTATTCGTAACGCAATAGTTGTTCTCTCTTTTCTTTCCTTTTTATGCATGCGTGACACGGCATCAAAGCACATTGCTTTTTTTTAAACTGAATAAATATTTTGAGCTTCATTTGAACGTTTTACAATTTAGATAAAATAAAAATTCGTTAAATACAATATATTTGATTCCATTAATAACCATAAGCCTGTATTTTTCGAAGTTCAAAGTTTTTGGAAAAATATTGAAACGTTTACTTAAATTAAATGTTAAATACATATATATAAATGCGCAAATGTAATAGTTTAGATGGATTTAAAATATACGAAATTATTCAGCGGTTGAATCCATACATTTTTTGAAATCCATCAATATGGATCGACAGTCGCCATAAATGTTCTTTTAAAAAATAAAACGTGTTAATTTGATTGTAGCTCGAGTATTAAGATCAGGTTTCTATTAGTATAACTTTGTTCATGGGTTTGGGTAATTTTTTTGTGGTGAAAGTCTAAAACCAAGAAAAGAAAACGCGAAAGCCGACGAGCAAAATGTATAAAATAAATCCTCCTGTATGTATATATACTCGAAAAAGTTATGCTAACACTTTTTTCATGCATTTAGGTAGACAATTTCATATGGGCAAACGTACGTTTACGAGATAAATGCCTAAAAGCAGGTATAACTAAAATAGCGCTCTCAGGGATTTCTGTTACAATACTTCTGTAAATTTCATGCTCCAAGTGTTCGAGCATTGGTATAGCGCTGAAGACAAATGTTCAGGATATAATACAAAAATGCATATTTACTTGATTTCACATAGTAATATTATCATTGTTAAAAGAGAACAAGTTTGTATTAGGTAATAATTAAATAATGCAACCTTATGTGCTGCTTTGACGAGTGGAAAAGCCAAAATAAATAATTATATTTGTATGTGTGTTTAAAAGAGTTGGATTATTTTGTGAGTGTAAGCAGTTTCAAAGCCAAAGAGTGGTTGCAAAATTAAAAAGTACCTGAAACACATTTTAATTTAACAACTAAAATAGCAAATCTGAGTGTGTTTTTCATTGTTTTTTTTTTTTTTTGGGAAAAATTTTTAAAAATAAAATATATTGTGCGTAAAATTTTAATAATCAGTGAAAATAAAAAAACGGTGGTTACGTTGTTGTTGTTACCGATTGTAATGCACATTGTAAGTTTTTCATGTTTTTTTTATTAAATTCATTACTTTTCAATTATTTTGTTTTAACTTATTGGAAATCAACTTATGCGGCCAAAAGAATTAGAAATTTAATTTCAAAAATAGAAAAAAAAATTATATTACTTACTGGAATGGGAAGAGTTTTGCAACAATGCAAATTATTTATGGGGGATGAATGTACAATGGCACATAAAAAATCAGTGGAAGCATTGGATAGAACTTTGAAAGATTTACGTAATAATCAAGAAATATTTGGTGGCGCTTTAATATTATTGTCTGGTGATTTTCGTCAAACTTTGCCAGTAATTCCCCGTTCAACACCAGCAGGTGAATTAAAAGCATGTTTAAAGACATCCCATTAAAGGAGGCACGTAAAAACTTTGACTTTGAAAACAAATCTGCGAGTTTATTTGCAAAATTATGCATCGGCTGACGAATTTTCAAGACAACTTCTGAAGATAGGAAATGGACAAATTCCTATTGATGCTGTTACTGGCTTAATCACTTTGCCAGATAATTTTTGTAATTTCGCACACACAAAACAAGAATTAGTTTTAAGCGTTTTTCCAAATATTGCGCAAAATTATCAAAATCACAATTGGTTAGCTGAAAGAGCAATACTGACTGCGAAAAATAAGGATGTTGGTCAATTGAATGCGAATATTTTAAATGATGTGCCTGGTGATATTGTAACATTTAAATCAATTGATACAGTTATAAATCAAGATGACGCTGTAAATTATCCAACAGAATTTTTAAATTCCTTGGATTTACCTGGACTGCCGGCTCATCGCTTACAATTGAAAGTTGGTGCACCAATTATTTTACTTAGCAGATTAGCAGTCAAAAAGGTCATTAATAATCTTATTGAAGCAACAATTTTAAAAGGAAAATTCAAAGGTGAAGACGTATTGATTCCGCGTATTCCGCCGATTCCACCAGATTTAGCTTTTGACTTCAAAAGATTGCAATTTCCAATACGTCTTGCATTTGCAATGACAATAAACAAAGCACAAGGACAATCGCTGGAATTATGCGGAATTGACTTAGAATATCCATGCTTCTCCCACGGACAATTATATGTATCATGTTCACGTGTAGGAAAGCCATCAGTTCTGTTTATTTATACCACAACTCAGGGCAAAACAAAAAATGTAGTTTACGAAAAGGCTTTGCGTTAGTTTAAGTTTAAAATTAACATTAATTTTATATTGTAAAAAAAGAATAAATACACATAGAGTGAATCTAAATCGAGCGTTCATTATTCATTTCTAATTTAGATATGCCTAGCGAAGCAGGCAGAGGGTCCGCTGGTTCACTATAAAAATGGTGAAAATTTGGCAGAGACGGCTCGTAAAACTCGAACATTTTTGGGTCATCGTGAAGCACCTTGCCGGACCGCAAAACAGAAATTGGTGAACAAATTCGAGCTGTTGGGACAAGTTAGTGAAGGGAAGAACAAAATCCGTGCACGTCGCTCAAGAACAGCTGCAAATATTTCTGTTGTAGGCGCAAGTGTTGAAGAAAACCCAGGTTTGTCCATTCCACGTCGTTCTTTGGAATTAGGCATTGCACAAACGTCATTACACCGTATTTTGAATAAAGATTTGGGTCTTAAGGCTTATCAAGTCCAGTTAACACAAGAACTAAAGCCGGCCGATCATCAATAACATCGTGTCTTTGCTGATTAGGTCGTTCAAATGCATGAAAATGATTCGGTATTCTATCGAAAAATCATCTTGAGTGATGAGGCCCATTTCCACCTCGGTGGCTTCGTCAACAAGCAGCATTGTTGGATCTGGGTCTCAGAAAATCCAACAGCTATTGATGAAAAGCCAGTTACGGTGAATGGATTGCGCTATCGAGAGATGGTTAACGATTAATTGTGGCCGGAATTGGATGGTATTGATCTGGACAACACACGCTACGTACCACACAAGCAACGAAACAATTGATATTTTACGGGAAAAGTCTCCGGATCGTGTTATCTCTCGAAGAGGTGCTCAAAATTAGCCACCGAGATCTTGTGATTTAACACTTTTTGACTTCCTCATTGGTATTGGTCCATAGATGGTTTATGTGAAGTTTTAAAGAAATCGGTAAAAGTATGCGTGCGTTGTGTAAGTGTGAAAAATACAATATTTGCGTGTTTCCCTTATACGGACATTACGTATACGGAATGAGAATACACGCAAATGAATAGAATATACACAGATATGAATAACATTGTTTTGATGTCGAGTGACGTATGCGACTGTATTATTCGTAACGCAATAGTTGTTCTCTCTTTTCTTTCCTTTTTATGCATGCGTGACACGGCATCAAAGCACATTGCTTTTTTTTAAACTGAATAAATATTTTGAGCTTCATTTGAACGTTTTACAATTTAGATAAAATAAAAATTCGTTAAATACAATATATTTGATTCCATTAATAACCATAAGCCTGTATTTTTCGAAGTTCAAAGTTTTTGGAAAAATATTGAAACGTTTACTTAAATTAAATGTTAAATACATATATATAAATGCGCAAATGTAATAGTTTAGATGGATTTAAAATATACGAAATTATTCAGCGGTTGAATCCATACATTTTTTGAAATCCATCAATATGGATCGACAGTCGCCATAAATGTTCTTTTAAAAAATAAAACGTGTTAATTTGATTGTAGCTCGAGTATTAAGATCAGGTTTCTATTAGTATAACTTTGTTCATGGGTTTGCGTAATTTTTTTGTGGTGAAAGTCTAAAACCAAGAAAAGAAAACGCGAAAGCCGACGAGCAAAATGTATAAAATAAATCCTCCTGTATGTATATATACTCGAAAAAGTTATGCTAACACTTTTTTCATGCATTTAGGTAGACAATTTCATATGGGCAAACGTACGTTTACGAGATAAATGCCTAAAAGCAGGTATAACTAAAATAGCGCTCTCAGGGATTTCTGTTACAATACTTCTGTAAATTTCATGCTCCAAGTGTTCGAGCATTGGTATAGCGCTGAAGACAAATGTTCAGGATATAATACAAAAATGCATATTTACTTGATTTCACATAGTAATATTATCATTGTTAAAAGAGAACAAGTTTGTATTAGGTAATAATTAAATAATGCAACCTTATGTGCTGCTTTGACGAGTGGAAAAGCCAAAATAAATAATTATATTTGTATGTGTGTTTAAAAGAGTTGGATTATTTTGTGAGTGTAAGCAGTTTCAAAGCCAAAGAGTAGTTGCAAAATTAAAAAGTACCTGAAACACATTTTAATTTAACAACTAAAATAGCAAATCTGAGTGTGTTTTTCATTGTTTTTTTTTTTTTTTGGGAAAAATTTTTAAAAATAAAATATATTGTGCGTAAAATTTTAATAATCAGTGAAAATAAAAAAACGGTGGTTACGTTGTTGTTGTTACCGATTGTAATGCACATTGTAAGTTTTTCATGTTTTTTTTATTAAATTCATTACTTTTCAATTATTTTGTTTTAACTTATTGGAAATCAACTTATGCGGCCAAAAGAATTAGAAATTTAATTTCAAAAATAGAAAAAAAAATTATATTACTTACTGGAATGGGAAGAGTTTTGCAACAATGCAAATTATTTATGTGGGATGAATGTACAATGGCACATAAAAAATCAGTGGAAGCATTGGATAGAACTTTGAAAGATTTACGTAATAATCAAGAAATATTTGGTGGCGCTTTAATATTATTGTCTGGTGATTTTCGTCAAACTTTGCCAGTAATTCCCCGTTCAACACCAGCAGGTGAATTAAAAGCATGTTTAAAGACATCCCATTAAAGGAGGCACGTAAAAACTTTGACTTTGAAAACAAATCTGCGAGTTTATTTGCAAAATTATGCATCGGCTGACGAATTTTCAAGACAACTTCTGAAGATAGGAAATGGACAAATTCCTATTGATGCTGTTACTGGCTTAATCACTTTGCCAGATAATTTTTGTAATTTCGCACACACAAAACAAGAATTAGTTTTAAGCGTTTTTCCAAATATTGCGCAAAATTATCAAAATCACAATTGGTTAGCTGAAAGAGCAATACTGACTGCGAAAAATAAGGATGTTGGTCAATTGAATGCGAATATTTTAAATGATGTGCCTGGTGATATTGTAACATTTAAATCAATTGATACAGTTATAAATCAAGATGACGCTGTAAATTATCCAACAGAATTTTTAAATTCCTTGGATTTACCTGGACTGCCGGCTCATCGCTTACAATTGAAAGTTGGTGCACCAATTATTTTACTTAGCAGATTAGCAGTCAAAAAGGTCATTAATAATCTTATTGAAGCAACAATTTTAAAAGGAAAATTCAAAGGTGAAGACGTATTGATTCCGCGTATTCCGCCGATTCCACCAGATTTAGCTTTTGACTTCAAAAGATTGCAATTTCCAATACGTCTTGCATTTGCAATGACAATAAACAAAGCACAAGGACAATCGCTGGAATTATGCGGAATTGACTTAGAATATCCATGCTTCTCCCACGGACAATTATATGTATCATGTTCACGTGTAGGAAAGCCATCAGTTCTGTTTATTTATACCACAACTCAGGGCAAAACAAAAAATGTAGTTTACGAAAAGGCTTTGCGTTAGTTTAAGTTTAAAATTAACATTAATTTTATATTGTAAAAAAAGAATAAATACACATAGAGTGAATCTAAATCGAGCGTTCATTATTCATTTCTAATTTAGATATGCCTAGCGAAGCAGGCAGAGGGTCCGCTGGTTCACTATAAAAATGGTGAAAATTTGGCAGAGACGGCTCGTAAAACTCGAACATTTTTGGGTCATCGTGAAGCACCTTGTCGGACCGCAAAACAGAAATTGGTGAACAAATTCGAGCTGTTGGGACAAGTTAGTGGAGGGAAGAACAAAATCCGTGCACGTCGCTCAAGAACAGCTGCAAATATTTCTGTTGTAGGCGCAAGTGTTGAAGAAAACCCAGGTTTGTCCATTCCACGTCGTTCTTTGGAATTAGGCATTGCACAAACGTCATTACACCGTATTTTGAATAAAGATTTGGGTCTTAAGGCTTATCAAGTCCAGTTAACACAAGAACTAAAGCCGGCCGATCATCAATAACATCGTGTCTTTGCTGATTAGGTCGTTCAAATGCATGAAAATGATTCGGTATTCTATCGAAAAATCATCTTGAGTGATGAGGCCCATTTCCACCTCGGTGGCTTCGTCAACAAGCAGCATTGTTGGATCTGGGTCTCAGAAAATCCAACAGCTATTGATGAAAAGCCAGTTACGGTGAATGGATTGCGCTATCGAGAGATGGTTAACGATTAATTGTGGCCGGAATTGGATGGTATTGATCTGGACAACACACGCTACGTACCACACAAGCAACGAAACAATTGATATTTTACGGGAAAAGTCTCCGGATCGTGTTATCTCTCGAAGAGGTGCTCAAAATTAGCCACCGAGATCTTGTGATTTAACACTTTTTGACTTCCTCATTGGTATTGGTCCATAGATGGTTTATGTGAAGTTTTAAAGAAATCGGTAAAAGTATGCGTGCGTTGTGTAAGTGTGAAAAATACAATATTTGCGTGTTTCCCTTATACGGACATTACGTATACGGAATGAGAATACACGCAAATGAATAGAATATACACAGATATGAATAACATTGTTTTGATGTCGAGTGACGTATGCGACTGTATTATTCGTAACGCAATAGTTGTTCTCTCTTTTCTTTCCTTTTTATGCATGCGTGACACGGCATCAAAGCACATTGCTTTTTTTTAAACTGAATAAATATTTTGAGCTTCATTTGAACGTTTTACAATTTAGATAAAATAAAAATTCGTTAAATACAATATATTTGATTCCATTAATAACCATAAGCCTGTATTTTTCGAAGTTCAAAGTTTTTGGAAAAATATTGAAACGTTTACTTAAATTAAATGTTAAATACATATATATAAATGCGCAAATGTAATAGTTTAGATGGATTTAAAATATACGAAATTATTCAGCGGTTGAATCCATACATTTTTTGAAATCCATCAATATGGATCGACAGTCGCCATAAATGTTCTTTTAAAAAATAAAACGTGTTAATTTGATTGTAGCTCGAGTATTAAGATCAGGTTTCTATTAGTATAACTTTGTTCATGGGTTTGCGTAATTTTTTTGTGGTGAAAGTCTAAAACCAAGAAAAGAAAACGCGAAAGCCGACGAGCAAAATGTATAAAATAAATCCTCCTGTATGTATATATACTCGAAAAAGTTATGCTAACACTTTTTTCATGCATTTAGGTAGACAATTTCATATGGGCAAACGTACGTTTACGAGATAAATGCCTAAAAGCAGGTATAACTAAAATAGCGCTCTCAGGGATTTCTGTTACAATACTTCTGTAAATTTCATGCTCCAAGTGTTCGAGCATTGGTATAGCGCTGAAGACAAATGTTCAGGATATAATACAAAAATGCATATTTACTTGATTTCACATAGTAATATTATCATTGTTAAAAGAGAACAAGTTTGTATTAGGTAATAATTAAATAATGCAACCTTATGTGCTGCTTTGACGAGTGGAAAAGCCAAAATAAATAATTATATTTGTATGTGTGTTTAAAAGAGTTGGATTATTTTGTGAGTGTAAGCAGTTTCAAAGCCAAAGAGTAGTTGCAAAATTAAAAAGTACCTGAAACACATTTTAATTTAACAACTAAAATAGCAAATCTGAGTGTGTTTTTCATTGTTTTTTTTTTTTTTTGGGAAAAATTTTTAAAAATAAAATATATTGTGCGTAAAATTTTAATAATCAGTGAAAATAAAAAAACGGTGGTTACGTTGTTGTTGTTACCGATTGTAATGCACATTGTAAGTTTTTCATGTTTTTTTTATTAAATTCATTACTTTTCAATTATTTTGTTTTAACTTATTGGAAATCAACTTATGCGGCCAAAAGAATTAGAAATTTAATTTCAAAAATAGAAAAAAAAATTATATTACTTACTGGAATGGGAAGAGTTTTGCAACAATGCAAATTATTTATGTGGGATGAATGTACAATGGCACATAAAAAATCAGTGGAAGCATTGGATAGAACTTTGAAAGATTTACGTAATAATCAAGAAATATTTGGTGGCGCTTTAATATTATTGTCTGGTGATTTTCGTCAAACTTTGCCAGTAATTCCCCGTTCAACACCAGCAGGTGAATTAAAAGCATGTTTAAAGACATCCCATTAAAGGAGGCACGTAAAAACTTTGACTTTGAAAACAAATCTGCGAGTTTATTTGCAAAATTATGCATCGGCTGACGAATTTTCAAGACAACTTCTGAAGATAGGAAATGGACAAATTCCTATTGATGCTGTTACTGGCTTAATCACTTTGCCAGATAATTTTTGTAATTTCGCACACACAAAACAAGAATTAGTTTTAAGCGTTTTTCCAAATATTGCGCAAAATTATCAAAATCACAATTGGTTAGCTGAAAGAGCAATACTGACTGCGAAAAATAAGGATGTTGGTCAATTGAATGCGAATATTTTAAATGATGTGCCTGGTGATATTGTAACATTTAAATCAATTGATACAGTTATAAATCAAGATGACGCTGTAAATTATCCAACAGAATTTTTAAATTCCTTGGATTTACCTGGACTGCCGGCTCATCGCTTACAATTGAAAGTTGGTGCACCAATTATTTTACTTAGCAGATTAGCAGTCAAAAAGGTCATTAATAATCTTATTGAAGCAACAATTTTAAAAGGAAAATTCAAAGGTGAAGACGTATTGATTCCGCGTATTCCGCCGATTCCACCAGATTTAGCTTTTGACTTCAAAAGATTGCAATTTCCAATACGTCTTGCATTTGCAATGACAATAAACAAAGCACAAGGACAATCGCTGGAATTATGCGGAATTGACTTAGAATATCCATGCTTCTCCCACGGACAATTATATGTATCATGTTCACGTGTAGGAAAGCCATCAGTTCTGTTTATTTATACCACAACTCAGGGCAAAACAAAAAATGTAGTTTACGAAAAGGCTTTGCGTTAGTTTAAGTTTAAAATTAACATTAATTTTATATTGTAAAAAAAGAATAAATACACATAGAGTGAATCTAAATCGAGCGTTCATTATTCATTTCTAATTTAGATATGCCTAGCGAAGCAGGCAGAGGGTCCGCTGGTTCACTATAAAAATGGTGAAAATTTGGCAGAGACGGCTCGTAAAACTCGAACATTTTTGGGTCATCGTGAAGCACCTTGTCGGACCGCAAAACAGAAATTGGTGAACAAATTCGAGCTGTTGGGACAAGTTAGTGGAGGGAAGAACAAAATCCGTGCACGTCGCTCAAGAACAGCTGCAAATATTTCTGTTGTAGGCGCAAGTGTTGAAGAAAACCCAGGTTTGTCCATTCCACGTCGTTCTTTGGAATTAGGCATTGCACAAACGTCATTACACCGTATTTTGAATAAAGATTTGGGTCTTAAGGCTTATCAAGTCCAGTTAACACAAGAACTAAAGCCGGCCGATCATCAATAACATCGTGTCTTTGCTGATTAGGTCGTTCAAATGCATGAAAATGATTCGGTATTCTATCGAAAAATCATCTTGAGTGATGAGGCCCATTTCCACCTCGGTGGCTTCGTCAACAAGCAGCATTGTTGGATCTGGGTCTCAGAAAATCCAACAGCTATTGATGAAAAGCCAGTTACGGTGAATGGATTGCGCTATCGAGAGATGGTTAACGATTAATTGTGGCCGGAATTGGATGGTATTGATCTGGACAACACACGCTACGTACCACACAAGCAACGAAACAATTGATATTTTACGGGAAAAGTCTCCGGATCGTGTTATCTCTCGAAGAGGTGCTCAAAATTAGCCACCGAGATCTTGTGATTTAACACTTTTTGACTTCCTCAAAGATGGAATTGGTGAGGCTATCGAGTGCATATTGTCGAATGTTCATAGCACTGCACCAGTACTTATACGCGAGCCTTCTTCTAATCGTGTAAATTTGTACACTGCGGATACACCTTGGTCTTTGAGACAATCAGTTATTTCGTCATCCGGTAGGTGGGAGATGAAGGGTGCGTAAATCGTACCCTTGACGGAGTTTAGTGATGCAAGTGTGTTGTTAGCGTGCAGAGGCTTGATTATTAAATATTTCGGGTCATCCTTTTATTGTTATCGGTAGTTTCGGGAAGAGATCCAGCGTTGAATATTCGGGTTTTTTTCGTTTTCTGGACTAGAGACAATAGGTTGGCCCCGGGGGGCATTGTGTGAATATTAATTTAGTTGCATGTTTTTTTTTTTTTTTTTTTTTTTTGTAGAGGTGCCACAAAGCATTGAAAGCCGAAAAGTGTGGGACTTGCCTTTCGACTCACCCACTAAAAACCCACCCCAGCTCCGTTTCCCTCCCACCGCGGGACAACCGTTAGGCATGACTTCGCGGGAGGGGGAGCGGCCTATTGCCAATTCTTGAAAATTTGCGCTGCGTCTTGAAAATTTGACGTCAACCGTCAAGTATCACTTGATGGGAAAGGGAGCGGCCTATTGCCTCTTCATGAAGATCTGCGCTGTTGTTCAGCGCGACGCAGTTTGCAGATTACTATTTTTGCCATATTACATACAGCGGACCAGTGTTCTTCTGACTCTAACATAATATCCACTAGGTTATCAGCCGAAATTGGCTTCCCCACCCTAGTGCTTAATTCCTCCCTTTCGAACACAAATCGCGGACAGACAAACAAAACATGTTCTGTGTTTTCTACAGCTGGTGCACAATGAGAACAGTACGGGTCGTCTTCGTGTTTAAACCTATATAGATAGGATTTAAAACACCCATGTCCCGTCAGTATTTGGGTCAGATAATAGTCTAACTGTCCATGCTTACGGTTAACCCATTTGGCTATTAAGGGAATCAGACGGTGTGTCCAGCGTCCGTTCAGGGACGAACTCCATTTTCCCTGCCATGAACGCAAGCTACGCTCTCTTGCTTCCTTGCGTATTGTCTGTCGTTCTAAGGTAGCTTTGTTTTGGTAAACTTCAGCGTACTCTTTTGCCATTAAATTTATTGGGAGTAGTCCTGCAATAACCATAATGGTGTCTTCTGATACCGTTCGAAACGCGCAACACACTCTGAGGGCATTCAGGCGATACACTGATTTCATACAACTCACATATGAGCTGCAATTAGTTGCTTCCGCGCATGTTGGAGCTGCATACAGCAAAATCGATGAGACCACGGTATTAAGTAGTCTCCTACTGTTTTGCCTAGGGCCTCTAGTGTTCATCATTATGCGCGTCAGTGCTGTTACTGCCTCTGCCGCTTTTCTGCTTGCGTATGATAGGTGATCTCTGAAGTTCAGCCTATGGTCGATTAATACGCCCAGGTATTTAATGAACGGTTTCGATTTTATGGTATTTTCGCCCACCATTATATTTGCCGACTCCACCTTCTTCCTGCTGCTAATGAGCACTGCTTCCGTCTTATGATCCGCAAGAGTTAGACCGTTCCTGCGCAGCCATTCTTTCACCATGCCGACAGCCTGGTTGCAGGTTGCTTCGGCTTGGTGTAGTACTTTAGCTACGACCACAAGAGCGATATCGTCAGCAAACCCTATAATTTTGGACCCTTGGGGTAAACTGAGACGTAAGACTCCGTCATACATAATATTCCACAGCAAGGGGCCTAGGACTGAGCCTTGTGGAACTCCGCCAGTTATTTTATATTCCCTAACACCCGCATCGGTATTATAGCGGAGGGTTCTGTCAGTGAAATAACTGAGTATTATCTTTCGTATATACATTGGTACCTGGAAGCAATCAAGCGCCATCAGGATCTGGTTCCAGTTCGCGGTATTGAAGGCATTCTTTACGTCTAGCGTTGCCATTAGGCAGTATTCCTTGCCACCGTATAACCACCGAGTTCCTTCGATTGCCTTCTGTGCAATGGTTTTAGCCGCAGCTACAGCATCTGTGGTTGAACGAGCCTTGCGGAATCCGAATTGCGAGGATGATAGACCGCCTGCGTCATCAATGGCAGCCTCCAGACGATTAGCGATCAACCGTTCTAGAATTTTACCTGCGGTGTCGAGCATGCAAAGGGGGCGGTAGCCTGTAGGATCTTCCGCTGGTTTAGATCCTTTTGGAATCAGCACCAGTTTCTGTAACTTCCACTGTGTTGGAAATGTGCCTTCTTTTAGACATGCATTGTAGAGGTCTACAAAAATGTCGGTATGGCTTCGAATTGCCACTTTTAGTGCCTCGTTGGGGACTCCGTCTGGGCCAGGAGCTTTATTGTTTTTGATCCGTTTAGTGATCATCAGGAGCTCGTCTTTGTCAGTCAACTGCATATTTTGGTCCCCCTCACAACATTTCTCCAAATTGTTGGCTTGGAGAGCATCTTGTGCTGGGAACAATGTTTCAACTACATTACGCAGTGTGGCCGGGCACGTTGTTGGGAGTGGCTTGAAAACTTTCAGTTTTTTCATGACTAGCCTATACCCGAGTCCCCAAGGGTTACTATCGACTTCGTCACATAGTTGGAGGAAACATTGTCGTTTACTCCCTTTTATTGCCTTTTTCAGGGCCTTCCTTTTTTGCTTATACTGAAGCTGGTTCCCTTGGAAACTGTGCGTGCCCCTAGAACGTTGATAAACTCGCCTTGCTCTGTTGCACTCGCTACGCAATTCCGCAATCTCCGCTGTCCACCAGTAAACGGGTTCACTATTATGCCTGTTAGGCCTTGTTTTAGGCATGGCTGCGTCGCATGCTTTAGTTAGGTGTTTCATAGCTTGCGTAGCCTTCTCAGTTGCATCACCAGTGAGTGTTACATCTGCCAGCATGACTTCGATTATCTCCGCCTCCATTGAGTCGACCCTGTATCTCGCGTCGTATGTATATGGCACCTTTGGTTCGCCATGTTCCTTTATTTCGCAAATTATCGCGAGATGGTCACTCCGGGTATAATGTTGGCTAACAAACCATTTCGTGGAGCGGGCAAGGTTGGGACTCATGAAGGTAAGGTCTATTATCGATCCCGTTCCTGCCTTCTGGAATGTCTGCTGGTTCCCTGTGTTCATAAGGACTATATCTAACATGGCGAAGGTTTCCAAAAGGGCTTGACCTCTTGGACTTGTTCGCGGGCATCCCCAGTTCACAGCCCAAGCGTTAAAATCACCAGCTACGACCACAGGTCTATGGTCTTTAATATCTTGGGCGAGATTCTCTAGGATGCTGGTAGCTTCACTCTGAGTTAAGCTGGGTGGTAGGTAGCAGCTATAGACGTATGTTTCCCCAATACGCGCTCGTACAAATCCGCGTTCTGCCTTCACGCTCATAAGTCGGGAGCTATTTGTCCCACAGTTCCAGATTGACGACTTGCCAGTAATATCAGAGGCCCAGCCACTGCCTTCTTGGTGTTTATAGGGTTCACTGAGTACAGCAATGTCTATTTTGTGTTCCCGTATAGATTGCGTGAGTAGGTCTTGCGCGCTTTCGCAGTGGTTAAGGTTTAGTTGTAGGATCTTCATTTCCGTCGTATTTCTTTCAGAGCTCTCTGGTATTCTGGGCACTTACTGCTGGTCATCGCATGTCCGGTGTCACATACATTTTGCTTCTTGCATATTATGCAGTTTGCTGCTTGTGTGCAATTTTTGGCCTGATGATCTTTGTTGCCGCATTTAAAGCAGACGCTAGAGTAGTCAGCTGGGCTTTTGCAACTTCCTGCCACATGCCCATATTCCATACATTTGAAGCATCTTTTTGGTTCTATTTTCTCTCGTATGCGACAAATTACAAGGCCTATTCGGATTTTGTTTGCTTCAAGCAGCTTGGTGGCGGTCTCCGGCGTTACTCTTAGGGTCGCTGTTTGTGTTCCTCCGTATGCTTTTCGGAGACCCAGAATCGCTGAGGCAGGTACGTCAAGTTCCTTGAACTGTTCTGTTATCACCTCATGTACTTCTTCTTTTGTGGTGATTTCATCAAGGTCTCGGATTTCCGCTTGCCGCAGCTCAGTTAGAGCCCTGACTTCTACCGCTTCTCCTAAAGCCGCCTTAACAGCTTTATGGATTTTCAGGGTGTTTGGGTCAGATGGTTTTGCCAGCACCAAAAGTAACTCCCCTTTGGCAGTTTTTTTGACCCCTTGTATATCATTATTCAGCTCCTTTAGGTTTGGCTCTGACTTAACCCGCTTCAGAATTTCCGCATATGATATGCTGCCAACGCTTTTTAATACTATCGCGTCCTTCCGCGGTGGCCTCTGCCGTTTTTGGTTTCTTCTTACATCGTTCCTTTCTGCCTTTTTATCTGATTTGGGTGTAGCTTGTGTTAAATCCTTCTGGGTTTTCTTGGATTTAACCATCTCCCATTTTTCGGTTTGTACGTGTTCTGTCATTCTAACTGGCGTATTTCTCAAAGCTTCGACTCGATCATTTTTATTTCTTTTGGCAGGACTTTTCCTTGCAGCGGCGTTGTCGATTGCCCTTTTTGGCGTAGATTCTATACGCTTTATAAGAGGCGAAGTTTGGGTACATCCATCTTTGACAGTAGCTGGTTCCCTATGTGCCCCTCTTAGCGCCAGGTTTTCCGGCGTAAGGATGGATCCCTCCAGTTTTTTGTGCAGGCCCGTTATGTACGTGACCAAATCTCGCATTGGCTGGTTTATGTTCCTCTTTGGGAGCTCCATCATTTCGGCGAGTTCTTTGACTTTATCGCCGATAGCTCGATATATATCTTTGGTCGTCATCACTTTCGTGAAGCCAAAGTGCTGCATGCACGGTGAAGCCGACCTGGTTCTTTCCGTGCCTGGTGGTGAATATGCCAACCTTGAGCTCCTTTGGAACGGGTTTTTAAGCATTTCGCCGCTGCCGTTATTGCCATCTGCAATAGTTGTTGGTACTTCTGATGCACTGTTAGCACTTCCTCCCGTGGTTTGTTTTTGGGCTTTGTTTAAATTCATTTCTAGTTTATTGGGCCCCAACTCATAAGTCGTTATCCATATCCTGATGCATAGTCACTTGTTAATGATTCCATGGTTATCTTTGCGAGCAGGGAGGCCATGCGAGGGTTGACAAAAGCTCCTTATGAGAGCTTAAGTTCAGAGCCGAATCAGTGTTAACTAGGAATGTTACATCTAGACCTACGCCGACACTTAATGGCGACAGGATATGGAGCGTTCTTAGAGACTTGCCATCATTTTAACGGGGCGGGGGCAACTGGATTATTAGCCTGAATGCCGTTTCAGCTAGATATCACTCCGCTTACTAGGGAAACAGAATAATACAGTCGTCAGCTCGTGGCGATATGTCCTAACGTATTCCAGTATTCCATGATTAAGACCTTACTGGGCTCGGTCTTAATGTAGATCGTATTAAATTAACAGCCGCCCCTAACATGGGGGACAGACGCTGACCAGGGAGCCGCCCAATATGAGTCAGTCGCTTCTGGTTTTTTGTATTTTCACCATGCCTTTGCATGGTGATGGGGACACTTATTTTATTAAAGGCGGTGTCGTTTCGCCTTTGTCACAGGAACTTCTTCGGATTAGCTAGCTTTTAGACCGCTTCCTCCGTTTCTGCCGCTCATTGTCGGGGGCTGCTTATTTGTAAGAACTTATTCGCAACTAACCTGCTACTACAGGCCGTCCGGCTATCCGCAACCTGCCGACCCCCACGGTAGCTTAGAGCCCAGCTTAGTCGCCCGATCTCAGGGTAGTTATTTGTAGTATATAAATATACATAATAATTTAAAAAGTAAAACATATTGTTGAATACTAACCCTTGATGTAAATGAATGGTTTACAAAGTTAATTTTTGAAATAATTTTCATACTACACTTAACATCAATACAATTTATTTAATTAGAGACTTAAAATTTCACATTCATGCATGCATATACTTAGAATTAATTTATTCATCTCATTTTGCGCATGCAAAATGCCGACGACAAATAAGCATGAAACAAAAATGTTCAAGTCTGGTGTTATTTTATTTTGCCTAACACCAAATCATGGCATTTTACATTTTAATGCAAACGCTATATTTAATTCTTTTGACTACGTTCCGCTATGTGAACTCTCTTATGTTAACTTTTCCAAGACCGTAGTGAAATAATAAAAATTTCTTAGCCGCGTTTTGTTTTGACATTCAACCTCCCCATTCGTTCCTGAGTCTTCTCTATGAATTTACGTTTTCTGGCTGGTGTTTCATAGGGCAGCGTTCTAAGTCTTAATTTTTACGTATTACATTCTGTCAAAAAATATCGGGAACTGTTCATTTAAAAAGCGTGCGTAACACATATGTCTAAATTTATTTGTTGGTACAACTGTCTTTTATAGCATCGCAGAGTTTGAGCGTGATCTGTCAAATAGCTTGTTTTTGGCATTTAATTAAATCAGTCAACGTCAGGTACGCTCTGCGATTTTCACTTTGGATAAAAGTATCGAACAAATTTTGTGTTTTAAACGGGATTTCGTGTGCCGAATCGTTGAAAATGTTGCAGAAAGCCTATGGCGAGTGTGCTTTATTAAAAAAACACGGGTCCACGGGTGGTATAAGGCTTTCTCAAGGAAATGGTGGTGGAAAAGCATCATTTAAGTTTGAGGTAGGTAGCTCGTGACCTTATCGTGTCTCACGAATCAATTTGCCACATGTTACACCATCAATTGAGCAAGTGAATTCGGACCCAACGTTTACTCAGCGCATCATAACAGCGGATGAGACGTGCGTATATGACTCTGACGTGCAAACCAGTCAACAGGAGGCTGAAAGGCCATATCCACACGAGCCGAAACCCAAGAAACCACGTCAAAGTCGGTCAAAAGTCAAAGTCATGCTACTCGTTTTCTTTGATTATCATGGAGCTGTACACTCGGAACTCATTCCAAATGGTTCTATGGTAAATAGAGAATATTATTTGAAAGTTATGCGAGGTTTGAGAGAGAATGTGCGTAGGAAACGGCCCATTTGTGGGCCTCATGGATCTTGCACCCTGATAACGCACCGTCTCACAAGGCTCATATGGTGAACAAAAGCGCGACAAATATTAACGGCACACATTCCTCTTTATAATGAAATAAACATCCGATCATTTATATTAAAAAATGGCATTTTTCTTTGGATATCAAAATAACTCTTCTTATTGGAAAACCCTTTACATGCAATAGAAGCATGGCTTATAACCTGGAGGATAAAGGTGAACGAAACGAAATGCGTCCATATTACTTTTACTCTAAGGATAAAAACTTGCCCTGCACTTACAATTAATGGGTAGAGTATACCACAAAAAATTATATAAAGTATCTTGGAATTCACTTAGATAGAAGACTCACATGGTGGAATCATATTGAAAAGAAAGTGACTTAGATGAAGCTTAAAATGAAAAGCCTACATTGGGTGCTTAATTCGAAATCAGCATTACCTCTAGAGTACAAAGTGCTACTTTATAAAGCCATGCTAAAACCAATATGGACATATGGTATAGAAATGGGGGGAACTGCTACGCCTTCAAATATCTGACAACTTCAGAGATTGCGATGTAAAGCCTTGCGGATAATAACGGGAACTCCATGGTATATAAAGAACACTAGCATTCACAGAGACACTTGCATATCTCGTGTAGCCGGTGAAATAGTACGGTCGAGCAAACAATACATACGAAAGCTAGAATACCACCCCAATAAACTAGTCCGAAATCTACTTCTAAATGAAGGTCACACACGATTGAGAAAAAAGACATCTTCAAATTTGCACTATCTTAACTATCTCATCTTACACGAGGGTCCGTCAATGAAGGCAACGGAATGTGGGCCATTCCGGCTTTCAGTAATCCCTTTAACATAAGAGATAAACGCAGTTTCGAGAGAGACTGGACACTGGGCCTTTCCGGCTCCCTTCATCCAATTCCATCACATCAAATAAAAAAATTGCACATAATCGTCGTGAGGGACAACGGAAGTTTTAAGGGAGATTGGGAACTAGGCCTTTCCGGTTTCCCGCTACGAAAAATCGGAGACTGGAAATTCGACCTTTTCAGCTGCTTCCATTCACATCTATTACCCGAAAAAAAAATATTGCACAATCAGATGGAAGGATAACGTAAGCTTTAAGAGAAACTGAAAACTAGGGCTTTCCGTCCCCCAGCTACGAAGAGTCAGAGACTGGAAACCCGTGCTTTCTGGCTCCCTCCACTCATTCACTTCCGATTTAATCATATATGTACATATATATTTCATTGAACAAATAATTAGTTTCTAGCACTGGTAAGGAAACATAACACTCCAGCACATAAGAAGTGTAAAATTATTGTTAGCTTCTTATACAAGAAAGATTCAATAAATAAAGAAAATTAGAAAAAAAACTTTCTCTCCAATCGTAAATTTTTTGTTCTGGCTCACAACTACCATTCCGATATATTCCCTCTTGTCAATGGTATTCCACAAGGGTCACCACTTTCGGTAGCATTTTTACGACAGTCTTCACGAAAATAGGTTCCATTATATTAGCCTATCCCCACATTAATCACATTGTCTATGCTGATGATGTGCTAATATTTACTAAGATAAAAGATCTCGCCCAAGATAAAAATACTTATGCAAGTATTTTAAAAGATTTATATAATTGGTCTATCTCATCAGGAGCTAAACCGTCGGCTAGCAAATGTTGCTCATTCCACGTTTGCCGAAAACACAAATACACACCTCCAACCCTCTCCTTTTTAAATACCATTATCCCACAAATTGACACTTTAAAAGTTCTTGGAGTAATTTTCGATAAAAATACTTACATTTAAAAAACGCTGTTCTTATTTTAGAATTATTTTATTTACAAGATTAAATATTATTAAGTAGTTATCGTCTAAATATTCATTAGTTTATACATATACTCTTATAAATGTAATCAAAACCTGAATATTAGGAGAAATTGACTTTGGACTAGCCATTTACAGACATTTCGCAAAAGCTCATCTCAAACTTCTACTATCACCTTATCACACTGTCGCCAGAAGAAGCATTCATGCATTTCCCACCTCGCCTTTTAAAGTCGTTCTTGTGGAGGCTGGGTTGCCAGAGATTCAAGATAGAGCCATATATGATACAATCATGCTTATACCAAAAGTATGGCACTGCAAAACTGAGACACTTTTTTTCGCTGCAGAATGCTGCCAACAACAAAAAACAAAAACCTATACGGCACTCACAAAATCGCTCACATCTTGAACCATATCGCACATTTAAACGTCCATCAAAACCGATTTTGACGAAAACTCAAACTTTACCGCAATGGTAAGCACCATTCTTGCATACTCGTAAGTGATTTACTTTTGCATCCGAAACAGTGTACCAGCTCCATCGACATTCCCATGGCAGCCGGTTCTACGTTACCGGAATGACTCGGGTTTTTCCCGACCAAGGGCTGCCACCCCATTAAACTAGCCCTGTCTAGTCTATAACAAAGCAATCGTTTTGCTGCCGGTTTCAAACACGATAACACCTTTAGCTATAACAAAATGTCATCAGATGTCAAGAAGTTAGCAAAACAGCATAAGCTTTCAACTTTTCGTAACAATTGGAGTCAATATCATTATAAGAACTCTAATTCTTGGGGTAACAAACCGTTATATTCGCCGCTTTCAGGGTGTTTCAAAGACTCTTGTTCGCCTTAGAATTGACGATACGTTACCCACCCATTCCTATCTTCTAAGCGGTAAAGATAAACCAGTCTGCTCAATGGGTGGGTCTATCGACTTTTCAACTTCACACCTTTTGAACTCATGCACCGAGGGTTGAAGAAATGAGAAGTGATAAAACTTTGATGTGCAACTTTATTTTATGAAAATTATTTCATCTCTAGTTTAAAAGTTGCGAATTTCTGTAATACGCTTCTTTTTTCGATATAATTACAAACAGTTAACGCAGATAACGTATAGACCTTTTCGACCCTAGCGAGACTGACCTTTATTAAGATTTAAAGTAGACATCACGTAAAATGTCAACGCTATCAGCAAACCTAATCAGCGCAGGGGGATCTATTTTTGAGATATCATACGGACCCTCAAATTGTGTGGTTCCCAGATATTTCGAGCGCGTTTTTGATATATTAGTTCCGGAGAAAGACACAAAAGGTGCTGTAAAGTTCCATCTATGTCTTCTCTATACCTCCTGCATTTGTCATTGCTAGCAATACCTGTCCTGTACGCGTGTGCAGCCTTTAGAATATGGCCTGTCAGTATACCTATGATAGTTCTTCCGCGTTTTCGCGAGAGTGTAAGTAGGATTGAGTCAATTTTTTGTCATTAGTTCTACACATGATTTTTGCAGTTTTGCATATGGCCAGATTAGTCCACCTAGCTTCCGTTTACTTTTTCATGCAGTTGTCCACTTCGTTGTATATTATATTTATCGGTTTTTGCTCAAAAGGTAGGTTAACAGCACTTTAGCTATCGCATCTACTATTCCGTTTCCTACGATGCCTTTGTGACCCAGTACCCAATAGATATGCAGCCTTGCTCAGCTCTATGAACAAGAGCACATACTGGAGGAGACGAGGGGTACTATCGCAATCACCTCTTCTTCGGAGTCTGAAAAACGTTTTCCAGTTACGGAGGGCCTGAGTTGTGAGGTCTCTTCGGTGGCGGCACGACCTCCCAAAGAAGCCGGGAAATCGAAAAGCGTGGCCAGGAGGGAAGGAAGAAAGCGGCGGGCAAAGCTCAAGCGGGAGAAATCCTCATGTGGCTCTGCTGGCCCTTCTGCGTCTGTGTTTTCCAAAAGACCACGGTCGATGGAAATGACACAGACGGAAGCTCCCAAACTGTATCGCTCTCGAGGTAAGCGGAGAAGGACGGTGGCTGAAAGCAGTACACCTCCCTGCCCTGCAGCTGCCGCTAATGGCCGAGCCACGACCACGCAAGGTACGAACGCGGTCTTAGCGCCAGTCAATGTGGCGGGAAAAGGTTCTGGTGAGCCACGTCCTTATCGGCGCCTTGACGAAGGCGAGTCTGCCCGGCGAAATTTTCGTCAGATTCGCTTGTCCAGCTGCACACATTACCCCAAATAACAACAGTGCAAGAGCCCTGAGTCTTAGAGGCCGCCTCTGTGGCTTGAGCACGTTCAAAGGGGCCACGTTATTATATGGCAGGAGTTCAAATATACCTAGAACCGGTCTTATAGGATCATCCCATCGCACTGTGACGGATCTTGAGTAATTCTGTTGCCAAGACCTGGTAACGGCTGAGGTGCGTTATAGAGGTAGACGCGGATGGTCGAAGTTTGTGATTGCATCTGCTTTTTTCCTTACGATGCTCTGAAAGCTCCACCACCTGTAAATACCACTAGTCTCGTGAGGTTCTGTGAGTGGCGCCATCTGGACCTTATCCAATGTTGCGATGCTAATACCCAGCATACTATTTGGGGCGGCAGCAAGTGCAATGGACGGGGCTCTCGACTATTTGAATTTATCGCGTCCTCTTGCCTAGACATACATAACAAGGGCTCACAGCCTACGTTTGTAACAGCTAGAAGGCAGGAGGTGATTGATCTCACCATATCAAACCCAAAACTTGAGTGGTCAATCAAGAACTGGAGAGCCTTTGCCGAAGATTAGTGCTCAGACCACAGGCACAAATGCAATTTCGCTTTGGAAACCCCAGAAAAACAAACTGGCAGAAGTTTAGGTTTGCCGACGCCAATCCGAAAGCAGAGAATGTCAATGGAATGAGAAGGCGCAAATGTTACTGTTAACTTTTTTTAGTACAATTGAGACTTGAAAGATTTGTAGTAAGGGTTTTTAGCACACCGACTTTATAGACACCTCACTGAGTTTTGCCCACACAAAATAAATACACCACAATTCCACCATAAAATGAAAACACCACATTAAAAATTAATACACCACAATTCTCTTCACCAACTTTACTCCAACAATCATAAAGAGAAATGTTGCACCTGTTTATATGAAATATTTAAGTACCATATGTCATAGAAGTTAGCAGTTAGTAGAATATAGAAATGCGCCAAAAAGAAAGAGTTCGAAAGAAAAGTTGGCGTGTATCAGAACGAAAAATTTTGAAAGTGAGTCGGTCGTGCTAGGCAATTTTCGAAAGTTTTGGGTAAAAAACTTAAAAAAATTAACATTTACAATAAATAAAATGCCTGAAATTCGGAAGTGTATAGTTCGTGGGTGCAGTGAAAAAAACCAACAAATGTTTCTTTTGCCGCGGTATAAGGCTGTAGCACAGAAGTGGTTGGAAAATTTGCGTTTGGAGCCAACTGCTCGTTGCAGGCCTTATAACGCATACGTATGCAGAAACCATTTTGAGGACTGCGCTGTTGGGAAAAAACGTTTAAAACGTGATGCAGTTCCAACCATAATTCTCGGTAAGTTCAGCACTTATGAGTTTATGTGCACATTCGAAAATGTGCGAATATATTGCCCCATACATTTTTGTATTTACGTATATGTATGCATATAAATATGTATAACGTACACATCCGTAAGTCTAATAACACAAAAGTGTATAGTAGTGACAACAGAATTTGAATACCAAGTGTGCCAACCAGTGAATTTTCTTTATTTTCGTTTTTGAAAATATTTTTTTAAAACAGTGTAAACAGTGGACCAGCCATTAACAACATGCTTATGAGATAATTTGTATGGGAAGTGATTTGATATGCATTAGTTGTATGCTTTCAGTAATTAAAATTTTGTCATTACACTTAATGAAAATTTTCAATCAATCCATTGAAACGAAATATCAAATAAGCATACATATATAAAAATTTTGCTATGGCTACTTGGTTCACTATATACATTGCAAAAAAATAAATTTCACTGTCAAGTATGTATACTGAAAACGAAAGTTCATGCAGTATGGGAATATGTATTACTTAAGCAAATGTTTGTTTCTTATTTTTTATAGCAAAATATTTTAGAAACATTTGGATTTGATTATTAGGATTTGATGATGCTCCGAATGCCATGAAGAAAAAAATAAATCGGTGTTGCTGCATCGAAGATTGCCAACCCGATGGCAATTCAATATTGTTCGCATTTCCTAAAACGGAAGTTGCCTTCAACACGGGGGGTTTAGCGTGCAATGTAAAGATGCCATTTCCCGTCCACAAGAAGCTTTTCATTTGTGAACGTCACTTTGAAAAAAAGTACATTTCAAAAAAAGACTTTTGGATGGGGCTTTTCCAAAATTAAAAGTAAATGTAAACAGTTTTACTAGTTGTCTAAAATACAACCCTGTTAATCTTTTTATCATTCATTTATTATATTGTTCATTCATTGTATTCATTCCTATATTCATTTTTTTATTTTCTAACTGGTGTATAGTTAGCTGATGCCATTGCAGTTATAACAATCAGATCGATAACTATACGAATACTTTCTTACTATACATTTAAACATTTATATAAACAAGGAAGTGCTTTAAATAAAGAAATTCAACATTAAATCTATTTTATTTTAATTGGAGAGCAACGTAAACATTTGGCATCCCTTGCGGGGAATCTACGGCCTTTGGTGTTAAGCGGAGGTGAAAAAGGCAATTTTCTCCGGTGAAGGCGAATTCCCATCAAACTGCAAATATTAATCCAGGGTCCACATCATTGTTAGTAAGCAAGATCATCAAACTGTTCAACCAAAAATATAGAAAGGTGGTTCATAAACATTAAAGCGCACGTGATGTGTTATTAACTAACCTAACCTTTGATATACAAGTACATACATACGTGCATACGTACATTGCTAGTAGTGAACCTGGTGACTTTCTAACTGTTTAAGAAACTCACCACATCTAATTTGCATACATCGGTACTCAAACTGCAATCTGATACATCAATTGAGAATGGAGCGAAAATACAAGCAGCTAATGTCAAATAAATTGGCAATTGTGAATTTTTCAACAAATACAAAGAAAACGGCGAAAAATAAACAGGCAAAAGGATTTCTGCAAGCTCGAAAATTATTATTAGAACAGTATTGGACTAAATTCATAGAGATTTATCAACAAATAATTTGCGAATGGACCCAAGAACAACAAGCTGCTGCCGAAATTACAATAGCTGAGGACTACGAAATCGTCGAACGTACATATGCTGAGACAATGGGGGAGCTTAATGATATTTTGGAAACTTCAGAACCACATCACGAATCGTTGACTGAAACATCATTTCAAGTACAACACGTTGCCCAAGCTCTGCCTCGTATCAAAGTGCCTTCGTTCGATGGAAATTTCCTCCAGTGGATTCCGTTTAAGGATTTATTTAATTCTCTCGTTATAAGTAACACTGCGTTAACTAACACGCAGCGCTTACAGTACCTGAAAGATAGTCTGACGGGCGAAGCTAAGAATGCACTAGATAATATTACAACGACTGATGCTAATTTTAAGATCGCTTGGGATCTACTGAAAGCAAAATATGAAAATAAACGCGTTATAATTAATTCACATAACAAAGTTGCCTTCTGCTCAGAAGGAATCTGCCTCCGCGCTGAGGAGTCTGCTTGACGGCGTAACATCATCGATACGGGCGTTACAACATCTTGGACGTCCCGTTGAGCAATGGGACGATTGGCTGATTTTTACTATCATTCATAAATTGGATCCCATTACTCGAAAGGCATGGGAGCTTTCCCTTAAATCAAACGACAGCGTTCCGACATTCAGGGAGCTAGAAGAGTTTCTTGCCGGCCGAACTCAGTCCCTAGAGATAGTCCAGAGCTTCACTGAAGATAAACCTCATCCCTCTAGTAAAAGGGTTAACAAGTTGCACGGAGTGTCTGGATATCATACTACCTCAAGCCGCTGCTCTAGCTGTTCCGGTAAACACTTCATTATGTTCTGTGGGGACATTCTCAAATTGTCGCCTAATGAACGATACCAATGTATACTGAAGCGTAAGTTATGCATTAATTGCCTCAGAAGCGGACATCAACAATCCTGTTCTACTTCTGCTCGACGGTGTTATACCTGTATTGCCAAACATCACACAATGCTACACGAATATTTTGCTTCAACCACGGCTAATAGCAGCACGAATCCGGTGTCATCGCATCATGTAAGTCAATCAAATCATAAATTTTCGATTCCTCAAGTGATACTTGGTACAGCATTGGTTGAAGTGCGATCTGAATGTGGTCATGTAATTGTATTGCGGGCTTTACTCGACAGTGGTGCAGAGGCAACATTCATAAGCGAATATGTAGTGAACTCCCTCTGCTTGCCTAAATCAAATGTTAAAGTGTCTATTAATGGTGCTAATGGTAGTAGAGTCGCAACTGCCAAAGGACTAGGTACTTTCACACTACATTCGCTCAAGAGTGACTTCAATATGCCATGCACAGCACTAGTGCTACCTCGAGTAGGCAACATCACTCCAACATTGAGTATCTCAAACAATGAGCTTCTGCATTTTAAGGATCTAGATCTAGCAGATCCTAAGCTTACTATTCCTAAATCCAGTGACATAATTCTCAACGCCGAAAATTACGCCGCTGTGTTACTAAGCGGTATACGTCGCAGCTGTCATAACAATCTGGTCGCTCAAAACACACAGCTGGGTTGGGTGGTCTTCGGAGGATGCCAGGACCATGCTCTAGTCACCCCGAAGAATTCCGTCGAGTGTCACAACGCTCAAATTGATCTCGATCGAACTCTTCGTCGTTTCTGGGAATTAGAGGAGCTAAATTCGGCGACTAGCCTTACTGAAGAGGAGCGTTTCGTCGAAGAGTATTTTCAAAACACAACATGTCGACGGAAGGATGGGCGTTACATAGTACGCCTGCCTATTAAACGTGACGTTGACTTGAAACAACTCATCACTACCCAATGTGATGCAGTTGCCCTGCATGGAAACTTGCAAAGGCGCCTATCTCGAGATGCATCTATGCGAACTATGTATACAGATTTTATGTATGAGTATTTGTCGCTGAAGCATATCATCACTAGTAACATAAACTGCTTATCACCTGTTTGTTATCTGCCACACCATGGGGTTTTGAAGGCTTCGAGTACAACAACGAAACTACGCGTCCTATTCAATGCTTCGAAGAAATGCAGCTCGGATAAATCGCTAAATGATTGTTTATATCCTGGTCCTAAGTTGCAGAACGACCTAACAGCAGTTGTGATGAACTGGCGCCGATATCAGGTCGCTCTTATGGGCGATACCACTAAGATGTATCGGCAAATCTTGGTTGATGAACGAGATGCAGATCTCCAGCGTATCGTATGGAGTCCAACGAAGCATGAACATCCATCGCATTATCGATTAAATACCGTTACGTATGGCACCAGCTGTGCGCCTTACCTCGCGATCAAAGTGCTGCACACTTTGGCATCAGACGAAAAATGCAATTTCCCAGAAGCCACTCAGATACTACTCCATGAATTCTACGTTGATGATGTTTTGACAGGTGCTGACAACGTTGCCGATGCGTGCAGACGCCGAAGCGAGCTGCAGACTTTACTTCAAGCAGGAGGGTTCACTTTATGTAAGTGGAATTCTAATTCAACCGAAATTTTGCAAACAATTAACCCAACTCATCTCGAATTTAAAACTTCACATGAATTTCAAATGGACGAGCAGTCCAATACATTGGGTCTAGTATGGACCCCCAAATCAGATTGTCTGACTTTTACGTTAAAGCTCGATTATACTATTACTACCTTCACGAAACGTCAATTATTATCTGATATTGCTAAGCTATTTGATCCACTAGGATTTTTAGCTCCTATTATTATCCGAGGCAAGATCTTTATGCAGAAGCTTTGGCTTACCGGATTAGACTGGAATGACACTCTACCTGACGACCTTAACGTGGAGTGGGTCACTTTTCGCAATGAACTTAAGTTGGTGCCTCTGATACAAGTTGCTCGTTGGATAAATATATCAAATACTGCATATTCATATGAGCTACACGCATTCGCAGATGCATCCATACATGCTTATGCGGCGGTGGTTTACTTTAAGGTCGTTTCCCATACATCGGTGAATATTCACCTAATTATATCCAAAACAAGAGTTGCGCCCTTGAAGAAGGTTACAATACCACGTCTCGAACTGTGTGCAGCTGTCTTAGCTGCACAATTGTGTGATAAGGTACGGGCTACGTTAAACTTACATCCTATATCTACCTATTGTTGGTCCGATTCCACCATAACCATATGGTGGATACGATCTGATCTCAAATCGACTGGTTTATCTTAGAACAATACTCATCGTTAGACAAGCTACTGTCTGTTACGGCCTGGTGTCTACGATTTTCGTTGGCTGTTCGTGGCAAGCAGCATGAATCATCACCAATGTGCTTATGGCCGGAGCGAGTATCTGCGTTAACTTTCTGGGTAAAATATGTTGAAAACATTGTCTTTAAAAAAGATTTATTGGCTTTTATGAAGTATAGCGCTGTCAACAAATGTAGCAGTCTCTATAAGCTACACCCTATACTCGATTCCGAGGGTATTTTAAGGATCGGTGGACGCCTGGCAAACGCAAACATTCCATTTTCCGAACGATATCCTGCTATTCTTCCTAAGGAGAACCATCTTACCATTTTGATCATCAGACAGGCACATCAACGAACATTGCACGGTGGTACGCAAGCTACACTTCACTATATTCGTCGACAATTTTGGGTAATTGATGGCCGAATATCAGTCAAGAGAACTATTAAACATTGCATGCAATGTTTTCGACACGTATGTGTCCCTCAGACTCAAATCATGGGTGACTTACCTGCAGGACGCTGCAATGTCTCACTTCCATTCATGCACACTGGCGTAGACTTTGCGGGCCCTTTTAACGTAAAAACAACAAAAGGTCGAGGCCCCACCACTTACAAAGGATATGTGGCACTTTTTGTTTGTTTTGCTGAAACTTTTTTAGCAGCGCTGAATCGATTTGTATCGGTACGAGGACTATGTTCCGATATCTACAGCGACCAAGGAACCACGTTTGTTGGAGCGAATGCTTTGATGCAGCAGGAGGTGCGTGCGTTCAAAATGCAGTTGCAAGCAGCCGTCACTTATAGTTCAAAAGTTGGCATAACGTGGCATTTTATACCCCCTGGAGCACCAAACTTTGGTGGTTTATGGGAGGCCGGGGTTAAGAGCATGAAGCACCACTTGAAACGTGTAATTAATCTCACTCCGTTAACCTTCGAAGAATTTTATACCATTCTAAAGCAAGTGGAGGCGTGTTTGAACTCACGACCAATGGCAGCGATAAGTGATGACCCTCAAGATCTAACGGCATTGACTCATTTTCTGGTTGGACGAGCATTAACGGCGATACCTGAACAGAACATTCTCGATGAAAAACTCGGATTTCTAAAACGGTGGAAATTACTGAAGCAGGTCCAACAAGATTTCTGGCGAAGATGGTCCAATGAATATTTGCAACAGCTACAGGCTCGACGCAAATGGCGTACTTCTCAGTCAAATGTGAAAATTGAACAGCTCATATTGATTCGTGATGAGCGATTGCCTCCGAAGCATTGGGCATTAGGTCGTGTAGTTGATACACATTAAAGTGGTGCACAAGTCGACATATATGTGCTTTCAAGTCATTTGCTAAATTCACACAACAATGCAGTGTTTTGTTCTCAACTAACAGTAACAGGCAATAGCAGCTAGAGAGAAAACCAAATCATGCTTTTGCACGACTTGTTTCTCTCTCAGCATTGTCACTACACACATATTTCGGCAAGATAGCAAGAAAAGCAAAGACACTGAAAGGCAATGAAAAACAATTCAATTCAAACAAGTGAATTGTGTCAAATGTGGATTATTTACTTACATGAATTCCTGATATTTTAAAATCAAATAGGCAGTTAATGTTTGGTATGATGGTTTTGTAGAATAAAAATTAAATTCTGATTAATATTTGAATATAACTTACACTTTGCCTGCAAATATTCTTCTGTGCACTTTATTGGCTTTTAAATTTACTAAAAGCTGTCTTATTTCATAACTTCAATAGTTTTAAAAATTATTCATCGAAAGTTTACCGTTATTTATTAATATTCTGCCCTTAATACGCAAAAGTGCGCGGGGAGCGAAGAAATGTGTATGTTTGCAATTTTCATACATCTCGAAGGTACACTACGTACATACATACATATGACACCAATTCACACATTGTACTTGATGTCTTTCGGCAAGGCTTGTATGAGAATGTATTTCTACCATTGCCATGCAAGCATATGAGCAGCGTCGTGCAATTCGTGTACTGTCGATAGAGCCGAAGTAGTATTGCTTGTTGAAGACAGTTTTTCTGCGTTGCTGTTCAAGTTGTGTGCGTACATTGCTTTTTGTCATCACAAACAGTGTCACATGCAATGTGTGACTTGTTGCTTTGTAATAAGCAAGTCATTTGTGCACCACTTTAATACACATGCTGGTGCAGACGGAGCTGTTCGAGTAATTACAATTAAAACACAAAGCACAACCCTTAAGGCCTATTACCAAAATTTCTGTATTACCCATTGATGAACAGGCAAGTGTCGACATGAGCATGGAGGACAGTTCTGCCCAAGTATCTGCGCTTCAGACGGTGGGCGGTAAAGAAAAATAATTTCGTCGTATGGTCGACGAGGTGGGCGGAATGTCTAAAATACAACCCTGTTAATCTTTTTATCATTCATTTATTATATTGTTCATTCATTGTATTCATTCCTATATTCATTTTTTATTTTCTAACTGTTGTATAGTTAGCCGATGCCATTGCAGTTATAACAATCAGATCGATAACTATACGAATATTTTCTTACTATACATTTAAACATTTATATAAACAAGGAAGTGCTTTAAATAAAGAAATTCAACATTAAATCTATTTTATTTTAATTGGAGAGCAACGTAAACACTAGTTCTAGTAATAGTGGCTCTTCGGAGTGGATTCTTCAGCCTGTTCAGCGGACTTATGTTAGGGCTAAACTGGACGAGGACTTGACATTAGAAGAGTTTGAAAGATTTTCAGTTCTGGAAGAAAATAGGCAGCGTTTTGACATACGAGGTAGCGATGATTCGGTCTACGACCAAGAATATTTCGCTCAGGTGGCACGATCTTTTCAAAGTAATGCCATCAACCAGGACAAAGAAATTATACAGTTGAAACAGGAAGTGGAAATTTTGAAAAAGCAATATTTAGATTTAGAAAAAAGGGCAATTGTAGCTTCGAAAAATGCAAGCGAAGATGCAATAAATTTTATTTTTAAATATTAAAAATGTTTAGCATAGCGTAAAAAATAGAAGAAAACATTTATCAAAACCGTCCAATATGATAAACGAAATAACTGCTCACGAGTTAAGCAAACCAGAATCATATTGGATCAGATATGTGCACCGAAATTATAATTTTAACTAACTTTAAACCTCTTATAAAGCGTTTTTCAGTAAGAGCGCTTCAACTTTTTTTTTTTAATAAAACACAAACGGTTTGACTTTTTAACTCATTTTTTTATTATCGAGTTTGAACATATACATTTAAGTATGAAATTCAATTTCTTTTGCATGACCACCGCGTGCACGTTTTACGAAGTCCAATCGGTGAACCCAATTTTCGACCACTCTTTTGCATAAATCGGCCGAAATTCCAGCAATTTCCCGTTCAATATTGGCTCTGAGCTCATAAATCGTCGCCGGCTTTTTACTGTAGACCAATGACTTCACATAACCCCAAAGAAAATAGTCTACAGGCGTCAAATCACACGAGCGCGGCGGCCATTCGACCGGTCCATTTCGGGAAATAATGCGCTCATCGAACTTACTCTTCAACAAATCAATTGTAGCGTGTGCTGTGTGGCTTTTGGCCCCGTCCTGTTGAAACCACATGTCGTCTAAGTCCATACCATTCAATTGCGACCAAAAATAATCGTTTATCATGTCGCGGTATCGATTTCCATTCACAGTAACATGGCGATCGTTCTCGTCAACGAAAAAATATGGGCCAATTACGCCGTTGGCATGTAAACCGCACCAAACAGTGATTTTTTCGGGATGCCATGGTGCCTCATGAATCACGTGTGGATTGCTTTCTGCCCAGTAACGCATATTTTGCTTGTTGACAAAGCCATTGAGCCAAAAGTGAGCTTCATCACTGAAGATGATTTTTCGACTTTAAACTTTCTTAACAGAACACGCATTTTTATAATAAAATTCAATGATTTGCAAGCGTTGCTCAAGTGTGTAGCGTTCCATGATGAAATGTATACTAATGAAGTTTACAAATGACAAGCGAAAAATAAAAAATATTGCGTCGTTCGCCCTCCCTATCGGAAAAAAGTTGAAGCGCACCTATTGAAAAACGCCTTACTTCAAACAGATTACAAAAGCGATGGCTCTTCCTTGGCGAAGTCGTGGCAGCAGTGGCGAGCTATAATAAAGAGGTATACGATATGATATATATATATAATTGGCGCGTACACCCTTTTTAGGTGTTTGGCCGAGCTCCTCCTCCTATTTGTGGTGTGCGTCTTGATGTTGTTCCACAAATGGATTGACCTAAAGTTTCAAGCCGACTCCGAACGGCAGATATTTTTTTATGAGGAACTTTCTCATGGCAGAAATACACTCGGAGGTTTGCCATTGCCTGCCGAGGGGCGACAGCTATTAAAAAAAATGTTTTTCTTAAGTTTTGATCTTTCACCGAGATTCGAACCGACGTTCTCTCACTGAATTGCGAATGGTAGTCACGCACCAACCCATTCGGCCACGGCAGCCGCCATACGAACAGAATGTGTACAGAATATTTAAGCGCACTCCGTTCCATACACCACAATAATTGCGGTCCAACCCGGGACCTTGGACGTTGTCCTACTACACGATGACAATAAACCTCGGTGGCAGTGGAAGCTAGCGGTTATGCAGCAAACATATCATATCGCATTAGGGCTTGCGATATCCGGCTGCACGATCAAAATATTTTGAAGCGCCCAATTCAATTATTATATCCTTTAGAAATAGCGTCTTCTATGTCTGCGGCGGAGGATGTCAAAAATTAAATACCAGTAAATTAGTACTCTTATATTTACTTAGAAATATCCGTTATTTAATAAGAGAGAAAAGCTTAACACAGTAAAAAGCTAAACTCATACCTTGTAGGTATTATCTTTTTATAACGATTTAAAAAGTAGTAAGAATCTAACCACCGAGACTATTCGAACTCCAGACGAAAATAGCGTGTTTTATTTGATATTTTTTTTCAAAATCGGAAGGCATGGGTTGCTAATAGCTGGTGATTTTAACGCATGGTCAACGACTTGGAAAAGTTCTCGTTAGACGAGGAAAAATTCTCCTTAAGAGTCTAGCACAGCCCGACCTCGTATCGCTAAACGAGCCGAGAGTGTATACTTATAAAAAGTATATGGCAAATCTATCATTGAGCTTAGTCTTGCAGAAAGAGAGATACACGGCCGGCAAAGTGGTCCCTAAGCGATGCCTACACGCATAGCAACCATAACTTCATCCCTATAAGCATCAACGCTGTTAAATCTAACTTAGGCAATGTCAATCCACTCTGTTTTTTTACTTTTCTCCATCGGGCTTTCTCTGTTCTTAGAACAAATGAAATTTGTTGTTATGATACCGGCCGCTGTTAGTTGGCGCACGTAGACAACAGCAACATACGCTTTCGGCAGAGAATGTTAATGGAATGAGAAAGAGCAAGTGTTAAATGAGCTTTTTTCGAGTACAAATTTGTAGATTCATACTAAGGGATTTTCAAATTCAACTTACCACACTAGTGGGGGATTGCAGATATTTACCACGCTAGTGGAGAGTTTTTATATTTACTTACCACGCTAGGACAGGAATTCAGATTTTTTCTGCGTTTACTACACTAGTAAGGGATTTCATAAGATTTTTCACCACACTAGTAAGGTATTCGACTTATTTCATGCCCACAGCGAAGCGAATAAATTTGCGATTAAAAAGGCCGCGCGGGCAGTTAATTTGTGGTGCAGAAGCTAAAGTCGGCGGAATTATTCGTTTTGATTTTTGGCACGTATTTAATTCAGGTTCAAGTCGTGAAGTCATACTTTTTTCCTTGCACAATTTTTTTTTACAATTCAAACCAGGAAAGTTTGGTAAAATTTTTGAGTTCAGTTTTAATGATAATTGCTTTAAAATAGTGTTTTAGGTGTTTTTGTATTTTTACCATGAAAAAACAACATTTATCTGCAATAAACATCTTCCTGTTATCACTATCGCTGTCTACGAAGCCATCTATAACATCCCTACTTCTGTTGTAAACAAGATCACTTTTGACGGAAATTTCGTCGAAAATTATTTCGCAGATTTTCTGCCTTTCAGACATTTCGTGAACTATCTTTTTTAAGTTTTCTAAAACCTTCGTATCAATTCCTGGTCTAACAAACCTAATTGGCCGCCAGCGCATCAACGATTTTTTATGGGGCAGTGCAAATTTGAGATCGTCACCCATAAAACTATACGCTTTGGTCGACATATAATTCAAATTTTGGGCCAAGTTTTTCTCCTCTTCTGTATATGTGTTAATTTTGTTAACTATCATCCTAGCAAAATTTATTGCATCTTCGCTTGCATTTTTCGAAGCTACAATTGCCCTTTTTTCTAAATCTAAATATTGCTTTTTCAAAATTTCCACTTCCTGTTTCAACTGTATAATTTCTTTGTCCTGGTTGATGGCATTACTTTGAAAAGATCGTGCCACCTGAGCGAAATATTCTTGGTCGTAGACCGAATCATCGCTACCTCGTATGTCAAAACGCTGCCTATTTTCTTCCAGAACTGAAAATCTTTCAAACTCTTCTAATGCCAAGTCCTCGTCCAGTTTAGGCCTAACATAAGTCCGCTGAACAGGCTGAAGAATCCACTCCGAAGAGCCACTATTACTAGAACTAGTAAAACTGTTTACATTTAATTTTAATTTTGGAAAAGCCCCATCCAAAAGTCTTTTTTTTGAAATGTACTTTTTTTTCAAAGTGACGTTCACAAATGAAAAGCTTCTTGTGGACGGGAAATGGCATCTTTATATTGCACGCCAAGCCCCCGTGTTGAAGGCAACTTCCGTTTTAGGAAATGCGAACAATATTGAATTGCCATCGGGTTGGCAATCTTCGATGCAGCAACACCGATTTATTTTTTTCTTCATGGCATTCGGAGCATCATCAAATCCTAATAATCAAATCCAAATATTTTTTTTTATTAATAAAAAAAATGTTTCTAAAATATTTTGCTATAAAAAATAAGAAACAAACATTTGCTTAAGTAATACATATTCCCATACTGCATGAACTTTCGTTTTCAGTATACATACTTGACAGTGAAATTTATTTTTTTGCAATGTATATAGTGAACCAAGTAGCCATAGCAAAATTTTTATATATGTATGTATGCTTATTTGATATTTCGTTTCAATGGATTGATTGAAAATTTTCATTAAGTGTAATGACAAAATTTTACTTACTGAAAGCATACAACTAATGCATATCAAATCACTTCCCATACAAATTATCTCATAAGCATGTTGTTAATGGCTGGTCCACTGTTTACACTGTTTTAAAAAAATATTTTCAAAAACGAAAATAAAGAAAATTCACTGGTTGGCACACTTGGTATTCAAATTCTTTTGTCACTACTATACACTTTTGTGTTATTAGACTTACGGATGTGTACGTTATACATATTTATATGCATACATATACGTAAATACAAAAATGTATGGGGCAATATATTCGCACATTTTCGAATGTGCACATAAACGTATTAATGCTGAACTTACCGAGATTTATGGTTGGAACTGCATCACGTTTTAAAAGTTTTTTCCCAACAGCGTAGTCCTCAAAATGGTTCCTGCATACATATGCGTTATAAGGCCTGCAACGAGCAGTTGGCTCCAAACGCAAATTTTCCAACCACTTCTGTGCTACAGCCTTATACCGCGGCAAAAGAAACATTTGTTGGTTTTTTTCACTGCACCCGCGAACTATACACTTCCGAATTTTATGCATTTTATTTAAATGTTAATTTTTTTTAATTTTTTACCCAAAACTTTCGAAAATTGCCTAGCACGACCGACTCACTTTCAAAATTTTTCGTTCTGATACACGCCAACTTTTCTTTCGAACTCTTTCTTTTTGGCGCATTTCTATATTCTACTAACTGCTAACTTCTATGACATATGGTACTTAAATATTTCATATAAACAGGTGCAACATTTCTCTTTATGATTGTTGGAGTAAAGTTGGTGAAGAGAATTGTGGTGTATTAATTTTTAATGTGGTGTTTTCATTTTATGGTGGAATTGTGGTGTATTTATTTTGTGTGGGCCAAACTCAGTGAGGTGTCTATAAAGTCGGTGTGCTAAAAACCCTTACTACAAATCTTTCAAGTCTCAATTGTGCTAAAAAAAGTTAACAGTAACATTTGCGCCTTCTCATTCCATTGACATTCTCTGTTTTCGGATTGGCGTCGGCAAATATATGAACTCGTATTAAGACTCACTTTCTGTTGCAAAAATCGTCTCATGATAAAGTTATGCAGTGCTTTTATTTCTTCTTACCAGTGTTGAAAATCCTTCATGCTATCACCACTTAGAGCTTCGTCCCATTCCACGTTCTCTTTTCAAATTTTTTGAAGAATGACTTTTATTCGAACAGTAAATGGGCCTAGAATTCCCAAAGGTCTCAAATTCACCAAATACTCGCTAATGCTCTCAATGATGACGCTAATCTCATCGTTCGCTGTAGTCCAATTTATACCAAGTAACTTTTGAATAATTTCTTGTTCGTAGTTATAAGTCAGGAAAAATGCGCTAAGCTCGGGATCATTTGTGTTCCATTTCCGAAGATTATACATTGCTTTGGCAATACTTTCTTTTGATTTAAAAGACACTAACTTGGCTTTCTCTAAACTTCGCTCGCTTATCACCAAGTCGTCTACATAAAAGGATTGTTTTAATTTCTCGCAAATAACTCCATACTCTTGCTGAGAAATGTTTAAATGATGGCGGAGTGTCGCTGCCAGCAAACACGGAAAGAACGATACACCAAACGTTACCCTGGTCATACGATATTCAACGATTTTGGGCAGTCGAGCTTTACACATAGGGGTACGCTTGTACCATAAAAATCGGAGTGCGTCTCGATCATTTTCCGCGAACTCGATCTGAAGAAAAGCCTTTTTAATGTTCGAAGTTATCCCTATTTTATGTGAATGGAATCTTAAAAGAGTTTTCAGCAAATCTGCTACGAGATTGTCATCCGCATTTAAGTGATCATTTAAAGATAAGACACCTGGTTCGCTAGAAGATGCGTTTTGGTAGTGATTTTGTCGTCGCGATAAACCGGTTTGTGAGGCATAGAGTACACTATTGCATTGCTTGAGTCGTTTACTTGTTTATATGCCATTTTGTACTAAATCTCTAAGCGCCATATCATCTACACTAATATTATAAACAGGAAAACTTTGTTTGTTTGGTTGTAATGAATAGGCTCAAAAACTACTGGACCGATTTTAAAAATTCTTTCACCATTCGAAAGCTACATCATCCACGAGTAACATGGGTTATATTTTATTTTGGAAATAGGGCTCGAGATATAGGTCAAAACGTGGACCCGGGTAACCTTCGGATGTGTATGTACAATATGGGTATCAAATAGAAGCTGTTGGTGAATGCTTTAGTCCAGAGTATTTTTCATGCCGCTCCGTGACTAGGGTATCGAGATAGAGAACAAAACGTGGACCCTAGAATGTGTTTGTACAATATGGATATCAAATTGAAGCTGTTGGTGAATGCTTTAGTACAGAGTATTTTTCATGCCGCTCCGTGACTGGGGTCTCGAGATATAGGTCAAAACGTGGACCCGGGTAACCTTTGGTTGTGTATGTACAATATGGGTATCAAATGAAAGCTGTTGATAAGTGCTTTAATACGGGATAATTTTCATACCTATTGATGACTAGGGTCTCGAAATATATGCCAAAACGTGGACCCGCCGTGTCTTTGCACCGAATTAAACCAAACTTACACACATTGTTAAGTAAGTATTGAAAATGGGTTTCGTAAAGTTTGGTTGTAATTCGGAGCACTGGCAACGGGTACAGCGTTCTTTTGAACCAGCCATAATGTCGCTTACTTTATTAACGCTTGGGGCGGAACTGAACTGTCAAATTGACAGTGTGAGTTACAATGTGTCAATATTTCTTTCTGATTTGGATGCCATAAGGAAAAAACGTAAGTGCAACATGTAAAAATTGTTTGTGAATTTTTTTGGAGGGGATTTTGGAACAGTGAATAATTTCTTAGGAAATTTGAGAATTTAATGTGAAATCCGAATGAAATTATGTGTTCGTGGAAAAAAAATTTTTTTTCGTTTTTTTTTTTTGAAAAATATAAATGGATAATGGTTAAAAAAGCTCCAATGCTTAATAAAACATATAAATTGAAACGAAAAATTCATGGATGATCAGGAAAAAAGACGATTGTTTATTCATGTGCGTTGATTTGAAATTTAAAAACAATCTTCTTTTTTCCTGATTTTCAATTTATATTTTATATTTACTCAAAAACAAATAGAAAAACAAAAAATATTGTTTATGCCAAAGCGCTTGAATAAAGAATAAAGAAATAAATAATATGAAAACCATATATTTTCTGTTCTAAACCATATCTATTCTATTTTAGTGTGCCCAGCGAAGGGGGCCGGGTTTGCTAGTTATTTTATATTTATTAAATTGGATTATGACAAAAGTACAGTTTGAATATATTGCGAATATTTTCTGCATTTTGATTCTGTCGCCCTACACCAGTTTGGTTTAATGCAATATTTCTAGGTACTGAAGTCCAGTTTTGAGTCAAATGGTGCTCAATTCCTTCCCTATCAATAATTATATTATGCAGTAAGCAAATGCTCTGAAGTATAACGTCAGCTAAGGTTGGGTTGGTTTGAATGGCTGTAGCTAAAATTCTCCATTTGGAATAAATTATACCAAAAGCACATTCAACCGTTCTTCTCGCCCTTGACAGCCTAGCATTATAATATTCCTTGTCCGCATCTAATTGGTTTCTCCTATAAGGCTTTAATAAATAAGGTAAAAGTGGATAAGCTTCATCGCCTATAATTACAAAAGTAGCAATGATGTCAGAATTTGGTAACGCACAGGCATCAGGAATTTTGAGTTTTCCGTCGGTTAAATATGCAAATAAATTCGAAGCCCTAAAAGTTCCACCATCACTCTGTTTACCGTAACCACCAACATCAATGCATATAAACTTGTAATTAGCGTCCACTAATGCTTGTAAAACAATAGAAATTTTTTTTTTATAATTGTAGTACATTGTTCCAGAATGTGCGTGTTTCCCATCTATACTCCCAATGCAATTAGGGAAATCCCACAACTTTTTGTATTCCTCCGCAATTTTTAAAAAATCACTTTCGTTTGGAACTTTCATGTGGATGGGATGAAGCACTTCCCATATAACGTAAACAACTGCTTTTACAATTTGTCCAACTGTTGAAGCACCCATTCGAAACGAAAATGCTAAACTCCGAAATGATTGACCAGTTGATAAATATCTTTAAAAAATAAAAAAAAAAAAGATTTTAACAAAATAATTTTTAAATTTTGCATTATTGTTTATTTATTATTGTAGTGCCCGTAGTTCGCAATAAATGGAAATGACTACGTGACAAATATAAAAATGCGTTGACAAGCATTTCCAAACCAAAATCTGGTTCTACTCAATTGGCGGATTACAATGGTTCGTGGCAGTATTTTCATAACCTGTCCTTTTTAAAAGATCAGTTTACTGCCAGGAAATCCACCAGCAACTTGCCAGCGATAGTTGAAGATGAATCTATGAATTCTTTGATGGATGAAATTTTAAATGATGATGAAAGTGAAATGCAAAATTCTATTTCAAAAGAAACGAGAGAAATTGAAGCTCCATCATTTTCACGCCAACTTTTAAATTCTTCCCCAAAACCAGGAAAGGTCAAGCGTTCACAAGAAGGAATTGGAAATGCATTGCTTGAAATAAAACAGGAAAAACTTCGATTTTTGCAAGAAAAGAGAGCAAAAAAAGATGAGAATGACGAAGATCTTTCTTTTTTTAAAAGTTTATTGCCTCATCTGAAAAATATTACATCATTGCATAAACTAGAATACAGGATGAAAGTATTGCAGCTGACACATGAACTGGTTAATAAATCAATACCTATTTATATTGAATGTAACACTGAAAACAGCACGGCTAGATGTGATGACAATGCACAAAACAATGAATATCCGATTTAGATTCACAATATTCTAAATGTTTAAAATATTTCTTTTTTTTTTGTTATTTACCAATGAATATGTTAATTTTTCTCCAATAAAATTATTCGTACGTATGTATCTTATTGTAAGTATCAATCGCTCCTCTTGCAAGATTGGTCTGTTATGTCAGTTTTGCCAATTATGCTGCAGTCAATCAGAAATTTGAGACAGAATATAATCGAATGTATCGCTTGTCATTCTCATATATTCGAAAAACTTTTTTTGGATCCTGTCTCAAATTGTTATAGAGATGGTGAAATTCTCCGAGTTCTAGTCTTGCTTGGTTTATAGGATGCGCCGAAAACTGACGTTTTTCCCTTACAGTATTATGTAGATGATAATATGCAGCAGTAGGCGTCAACAACAACATATTTTCTTCCTCTGAATCACTCATTATTATAAATATTATAGCTCTTTCTTTTCAAAACTTAAATTGCAAATGCAACTAACGCTCTTATCGCAGCTCTGTTTTATACACCACACAAAACTAAACTCGACGCTATGCTTTTGTCGCTGCTCTTATCGCTTATCGCATCTCTGACATGCACGCACCCTTAGACAGGTGTTTACAGCTTTTCGTGGTATGAGTATTTGTTTTGCAAAGAACACATTGATAGTACTGCAAAACCTCCATCTCGAAACCGTGTTTCTCGTCTTTCCTTCACATTGAATTTTTTGTCTCGCTCAGACATTTGCGCCTTTCTAAGGCCTCTATTTCGGCCTTTAACAATTTTAGAAGTTTATTTAGCTGGTCACTTTCTGTTCTGTTACTTGTGCTCTCCTTAACTGTATCAATGCTGGAATTTGATATTGTACTGCAAGCTGCATTTCTTTCCAATGAACGGTAAAATTGCACACGCAATGTTGTTGGTATAGATTTCAACAAAATTGATTTTACCATTATATCGTACTGAGCCGACGATATGTGAAATGCTGCAAGCGTTCGCATAGTCGAAGTAACCTCGTTGTACAGTTGCCGTAATCCAGGTATGTATATCTGCTGTGGACTGCACTGTTCTAATATTCATTAATTTCTAAACAAATTTTCTGACGATTTTTGCATTGTTTCCATATTCTTCTTGCAAGAGAGATATGGGTTCGCTGTATCAATTTTCGGTGGTTGTAAAGCCGGCTATGGAAGCAGTTTCCTTGCCTAGATTAGATTAGATTTGTGGGGGGTTGGACAAGTCCAAGCACTCAGTCAGTATACCATTGTACTACACCCGGATAGATGTCAGTAGAAAGAATAGAGATAGGAAAGACAAAAAGTGGATGCTAAAACCTACAAATTAGTTTGAGCTCACTCTTCCACAACTCTCTTGGATTCATTGATGAATTTTAAGAGATCCGTAAGAGGAAGAGTATGAACTTTGTCCATGCTCAATATATCCCAACCCAATATCCTAAGTCTGATTCTGGAAAATGCAGGACAGCTACAGAGAAAATGGCATATCGTGCTGTCTACGATCCCTATGGTAGCCATATGCTTACCACAGACGTTTTGCCATGTGATTACACCCACCAGCACTCTCAGGTCCTTTCTGCTAAGTTTTAGGAGAAAGGTCGCTGTTTTCCTGTTTGGTTCTTTCACACTTGGCTACTCTGCACGAGTTCAACTCAGACCAACAACCTCTGTGGGTAGACCTCATGAAGTCGTCAGTCCATAGTTGAATCGATGCGGAATTGACCCCTAGAAAGGGTTCAGGTCATAGTGGCATACTTGCTGAGCCTTCATTTGCCAATTTATCAGCTAACTCGTTCCCTGTAATACCATAATGTCCAGGCACCCAAATAAGACTAACTTTGTTGTGTTTTGCAACACTGTTCAGTTTTGTCTTACATTCACTGACTAACTTCGAAGAGCAGCGTGGGTTAGCAAAGGCTTTCAGTGCAGCTTGACTGTCACTACAAATTCCAATACTGTTGCCCCGCCACTTTTTCTCAATTAGCCAGTACGCCACATTCAAGATGACATAGACTTCCGTAAGGAATACCGTGCCTATCTGTCCTGTGTCATAGGAGTACTAAGTGTCTTCGTCTAAGTACCATCCAGATCCGCTTCTATCACTGGTTTTGGATCCGTCGGTGTAGAAAGTGTGCTGGTATACCATTAATAGGTTCTCTGGATTTAACCATTAATCACTATCTGGGATCAAAACATCATACTCCCTACCGAAGCCAACGACAGGCACTCGATTGTCCACCGGCATCGAGAAGAGCGGTGCACACTCCGACAATCCTTCTTAACCTCAACGCCGACTCCTTCATCGCTTTCTCTATCTATGGCAAGCAGTCTGTTGGCTAGCATAGAGTGGATCCATCTGACAATGATTTCTTCCCCTCCATGACTTCTGATAGAAGAGCACATAGAGTCAAAGGTAGCATTGTCGAAAGCTCCTTCAATGTAACAAACACACCAAGAGTGTACTCTCTTGTTTCCAGCTCTTTTTCGATTATGCTAACGCACTCGTGCAGAGTCGATTCGCAAGATTTCCCACTTTGATAAGCATGTTGTCTGACGTTGAGAGGGTTTCGACTCAGAACCCTCGCCCTAATGTTCTTCTCCACCATAAGTTCCAGACCCATAAGCATAAACGATGTCAGGCTTATAGGTCTGAAACTTTTTAGTAAAGCGTAGTCGTCCTTGCCTGGCTTTGGGACAAATCCAACTTTCACCAAACGGAAAGCGTGCGAAAGATATGCCGTAAAGATTATTTTCACAGCCTTCAAAGCCCCGCCTCATTTGAGCATAATTGGGTAAATGCCATCGGGTCATGGGGACTTAAAGTTTTCGAATGACGAGGAGGCGAACCTTATCGTTTCCTCGTTAACTATCCTGGATACAATAAACCAATTGACATGCTCAGATCGATCGATAGAGCTTTGACCAACAACATTCCTGGAAATGTGTTGAAAAGAGAACATCGTGCACTGATTTTGAGTCCATATAAGTATCATCTGGTTTGAGCAGTCCAGCCTAGCCGTCAGGTCTCTTTGGAGGGCTTTGCATAACCTCGCTGAACTCTTCCGTTCCTCCACTTCACTGCAGAAGGTTCTATGAGAGTCCAATTTAGATTATCTAATTTTCTTTTTATATTCCTTCCTCAGCTTTCGGTAGGCAGTCCAATCTTCTTCCATTTGAGTTTTAAGAGCTCTTTTCAGAAGTTTCCTGGAAGTTTTCCGGAGTTTCGAGAGTTCGGCGTTCCACCAAGGGTCTGTCTTGCCCTCTCTTCTCCGTTCCGAGCATACCTTGTTATAACACTCAATCAAAGTTCGCCGAGTTTGTGGCTTCTTCAATCGCAGTTATTGTCAGTTATTGTCTTATACTTTTCCTATATCGGAGTCGAGGACAGTAATTTGTATCCGTCCCAGATTCAAATATAGGCGCATTCCCTACCTCAACCGTATGACCATCAACGATTCTGGATCCTCACCAAGAACCAAGTGGGAACAGTTTCCATATTTAGAATCCTTTCCCGCTTTGGTATAGTGGTATGATCTCCAGTGCTTCGTATCAAGTCCCTCGTTCAGGGCATGCAGTCTAGAGATAATCGCATGCGGCTCCCGTGGAGGCCCAGGGATCATCATGCTCACCCTCCTCAGTTTTTGAATTTTGTTCGTCTGCCGAATGACAAACTTACATCCTTCAAACGTGGCTGCGATGCCACAGTTTTGGTCAGTCATTCGAACGATTGAGTGTTTGAGCATTGCCTCTTCAAGATACCTTGCTCAACTATCATTTGCTCGAATCTAGGTACATCTTCCGATTTCCCTATCGCCTCCCAGACTTGACTGTCGACAAAATCCAATTATTTTTGGGACAATTGGATATGTTTATCACCACAGATCTCCACCATCATGCCCATGGCTGCTGCCGCAGCATAGTTACTTCCAACGGACAATAGTGGATCACCCGGTTTAGTGGCGGACCCGGTTTAGCACTCGATACTGCGCTCTTAGCCCCCGCGGCACTCGTTCCACTGGATTCGTTTTTACTACTACCAGGTACTTGATTGCTGCAAGAGGCTCCTCCTGCAGTCACTGCAACCTGCTGTATAAGGTTGCTTAGTCCGGATTCCGGTTAATTACCCTTCCTCCTTTTCTTTTTCCTCGTGCCAACTGGTGCACCATCGTCGTTTCTTCTGTCAAGGTGACCCATCTGATCTGGTCATCATCAGATCTGTTTCTCTTGCCAGGTTCGCCTACAGGAGCGGACGAAGACAGATAAGCCGCAACTTCGGCTTGAGTGGCAGCTGGCATAGCTACGTTAGCTGTATTTATACCCACTGTTTTTTTTGCCATCTTCGCGTTCCTCTGCCTCTGCCGCTTCTTCTGCCTATTAGACAGATTTTCTGAACTCTGATTAACCATAGCCCCAACAGTCGCCGAAGCTGGTACCAGGACAGGAACCAATTTGGTTTTCTCAGTCGTGGTGACATGACAGGCAGGGGTTACCTACGTCAAAACCACGTCTGCGTCCTCCAAATTGCTTCCTGAATCAGGCGCTTTCTTTACAGCCGTTAGTGCAGTGGTACTTTTCAGATTTGCATCCAAATCAACCACATAACTTCCGTCCGCAGAGGAAAGCGTCAGAGCACTGAGACGTAAATAAGTCAGCGCAGCCTCCCCAGGATCAGCTGAAGGGTTTGCAGGGGTCGCCTGCATCTCCATTGTCTCCATCTCCGATTGCCTTGCCTACTAACGCTTCGTTTAAAAAATAAAATTTTGAAGATGTAGACAATTTTGGATTTTCGTACACTGCTCTTTTAAACTGCTCCCAGAAAGGAAGCCAATTTTCGAAATTTCCATCAAACTTTTTTGTCTCAAAGGCCTTAAGCTTTAAACCACTATAGCCACTATTTCCCTCTGTCGCTACAACTTGCCCTGCACCTTCAAAGGAGTTGTTTGATGCTTCTGTACGTGTTTTGAAATTAATCCGAATAAAATGCTACAACTGAGCTAGAGTGGCTACCGCCTTATCACCATATTCAATTATGGTATCGGATTCCTTTGCAAAATCGTCTGGCTGACAAAGACTTTCATGGCTAAATAAAACAAGCTTTTTCGTCCAAAGTTCGAACAGTCTCGGCGGTCAGATTCTTACTATGTTTGAAATCGTAATAAAAAGATAATACAAGGTATTAGTTTAGCTTTTTACTGTGTTAACCTTTTTTCTATCTCATTAAAGAACGGATATTTCTAGGTAAATATAAAAGTACTAATTTGTTGGTTTTTAATTGTTTACACCGATTGCTTCTTCGACCAGTATGTCATCATGCGCTCAAACTGATCGTCGCTCAGACTGGGACGAGCATAACAACTAAACAAGTATATTCCCTCCATCTTTACCCACGTTAATCCTTTCACGGTTCGAGCCATCTTTATTAGACGCATATCTCCACCAAACGAAAATACTGCCGCTTTACTGGTTTCATCTGTACTCCAGTTATGAGAATCTATGTTTTCATATTGTTCCGATAAAAAAGCCCCATCTATTCTAAGCGCAACACTCGTTCTCCACACCAGATCTTGGGTCTCCTTGCAGTGATTGAGATTTAGTTGCCAGATTCTCATACTCATCTTTTAACCGCCTCCTGAAAACGTGAACACCTGGTATTTCCTGCGGCGGGATTTCCTTCACATAGAGCGCACTTCCTTTTATTAGCACAAGACGCAGGCATATGGCCAGCTTCCCCGCACTTTCTCCACGGCCTAGTTCGGTCTGTTTCCGTACACCGTGTGTTCATGTGGCCATATTCCCAGCAAAGAAAACAGCGCTTTGGCGACGAGATTTCGCGCAGGCGGCATGAAGCGCCACCTATCTTGATCCTCTGGGATTCGAGTACCTTTTGGCATCCCCTGCTGGAAGGCTGATGAAAGCTGTATGTGTGCCATTGTAGGTCAGCTTGCTCATTCTGCATTGCATATGGAGCGCATTGCATATCTCTTCTTCTAACGCGTCGCTGGACTTAACGGTGCGTAGGATTGCTGCATACGATTTGCCCTTCTCGGATGCGGTAATGACAATCGCATCCGACTCAGGGAGAATGGATGTCTTTCCTTGCTTTTATTGCTTTTGACGAGCTTCCAGGCCTCTTGCTTTCCTGGGACTTATGTCCCTTTTGCCGCTGATCGCAGTCTGGACCTGTCTTGTTTGCGATGATATGCCTTTTGGCGACTCCGCATCCTTGCTGCTGATGGTCTATGTAGCCTTGTGTTCGCACTTTAGCTTTTCGCTGCTCTTTTTCTCAAAAAGAACCATCGCCTCCGTGTGTATGTGCTATATGTCAGAGCCCATGTTTTTGATGGTGTGGTGCACGTTCAACTTATCCTTCCAAAACTCTAACATCGCGTCCATCTTTACCCCTAGATCTTTCATTTTTCCTTGCAGCGTTGGCTTGCATAGGTGGCGCGTCGGAGTTTTGGCAATTGCTGCTGTTGGTGTTGTGGTTTTGTGCATTTTCGTTCTGTTGGGTCCCCCCTCACGGCCGCAATCTTCATCCGCAGTTACCTATTAGGCCGGTTACTTAAGCGTGGCCTCCCTACGCTAGGATTGATACGGTACCTTATGAGTACACGCATTCAGAGCCAGGCAGGTGTTAATCGGGACAAAGTCAACCGAACCTGCACGGCCAGATTAGTGGCGATGGGTGTCGAACGTATTCTGAGGCTCTGCCAGAGTTTTATCAGGACGGATGCAACTGAGGCATTAGCCGATCAGCCGTTTCAACGAGATGTCATTCTCGCTTACTAAGGTAGCCGATTACCACAGTTGTCAGCCCGAGATCGTCATATCCAATACATTAATTTTGTCATCGTTATTTTCCATTATCGTTGGATACAGCTGCCCTTTACATGGGAAACAGACGCTGACCAGGGAGCCGTCTAATATGAGTCCATCGCTCCTGGATTTTTGTATAGTTTACCAAGCTCTTTTCGGGGTTTGCTTACTTGTTAAAACTTATTCGCAACTAACCTGCTCCTACAGACCGTCCGGCTTTCCTAAACCTGCCATAGTAGCTCAGAGCTGAACTTAGTCGTCCACTCCCAAGAAGCGAAGATCACCGTTCTAGGTTCTCGAGGCATGTGAGGCGTTTCGAGCCAAGCTCTCTTCCTCTCCATATTATTATTTTCCCTGACCGGCAGGGCTCGTGAATATTGTAATGGCAAGTGTAGGCGGGAATGCATAGTCCATCAGTCCGTGAAGATCCGAAATGCCAGCCAGGATTTTAGCGTGACCATAGTCCGTGTTTGACCACTTAGTTAATGTTTTCCACCTTATTGCCGCACTGCGCGCGATATATGATATGTATATTGTCTTCAGATCTACCGGAAAGAGGTTTAATGTCGCATATAATAACTTCGATGGTGTGGTTGCCATCGCACCGGTTATAAGTATAAAGATGCTAGTCTTTCAATCTTGTCAACTCTTTTGATGTTCGCACCCCTCTCAAGGGCATTCTACCATATTGCAATACCATAGTAGAGAATCGGCCTAACCACTGCTGTGTAAGGCTTATGTTTCATTCTGGGTTCCAACCCTCTTTTCTTTCTATTAGCCTTCTGCAGGAGTACAATACTATCATAGTTTTGTGTTCTCTATCTGCGACTGTGGGCCTCCAATTTAGCTTCTTATCCAGTACAAGTCCTAGATATTTAGCCCTTTCTGTTACTCAAAGGGATTTCCCTTTCCCGCTTTGAGCCCGCAAATGTCCTCGGCGTCGTCTCCACTCCAGATAACCTTGTAACGCAAGTGCTGAACTCGAAGGAGAAATGCGAGAAGGTAAAACAGGTTGCAGCAAGGATAGTAATAAAACTCCGAAACTGAGAATGGGAGCACAATGCGGAAGCAAAGCGAATGCGACCGATATAGAACACCCAACAGATGTGTCGCCTAAAGAAACTCATTTTGAAACAGATCTCTTGTGGGGGTGATTACGATATCGAATAACGATATTGAATTTTTCCGAATCGCCATTGGCCACAAAGTAATGGAGGCTATCGATAGCGTATAACCCCAATTCACCATTAAGGGAGCACCCCTGGTCTAGAGCTCGAAAATTTAAGGCATTTTCAGGAATTTTTATTACAATAAAAAAGTATTAAAAACGATATTTAAATTTTTTAGGCTTTTTATTCAACTTTTTTTATGTACAAAAATAAAAACAATTATTAAAATTTAAAAAAAGTAGACACTCCCGAAAAATTGGACTTGGACGGTGTTGTCCATTTTAACTCTTCTATTTATCTAAAACCCAAAACTCACAAAAATTATTAATCAGTGTGACTCTAGCTATGTCCCGTACTAGAATAAAAATAATATAAAATTTGGTGAAATGTCGCGGTTTTGAATTTGACACTCTAAAAATCGGGTGTTTTTCAGTTTTTTAATAAAAAAAACGAAATAATTGAAATAATAATACCTTGATGAAATGCTTTTAGCAGTCCCAGGGTGGAATCAGCCGAGAGGGGAGGAATTTTATAGGGTGAGTGGGAGCATGTCCCACATACCACTGGTGTGACGGCATCTTTGATGATGTTTCTGATATTTTCGATTTTAACCTCCTCTGGACAAAAAAAAAAAGATTGCTATTGCAATATCATCGGCATTTAAAAGTTCGTGAAGAAGACTATTGTCAGACAAGTTCCACAGAAGTGGAAATATTACTCCTCCCTGTGGGGGTACACCAGAACGGAAATTTCTTAATGGATGTTTCGCACAAATCTGTGCATTTCGGATATGAGCGAGACAAGCGCGCTGTTTACTCCCATTTCCGTTAATGTTCGTCCAGAAAGACAGCGAGGTTGTATTCCTGAGTTGGGTGCTGTCTCAACTGATTGCCCTTTGGTGTATAGATGTTGAAAAGGTATATCACCTTGATCAGCTTGATGCTAATATTTCCTTTGCTAGATGTGCAACCAATAGATAGGCTTATTATCCTGTACTTCTTCGGCTTCGTATAGGTGGGTTTCCCAACTTTGGGAATGAAGAACACTTCCAAGACGAACAGATACAGGCAAAGAAGGGGCCGCGCAGCTCATCAAGATCGGCGATATAAAAATCGGCTGGCTCTGAGCAAAGATGCGGCCATGCGAACAAATAAAGAAATACTATCGCTGCTTTGGGATAGGGCAGACGCAAGCAAATTGCAGGAACCCTGATAGAAGGGATACGTGCATCAGATGCGGGCATAAAGTAAAAGACTGCAGCCCCAATTGCATTCACTGCGTAGACGAGAAAGGCGACCGCACTGACCACCTGCCAAGGTCAGGGAGATGCCCTCTAGCAAAGAAGTGATGTGAATACTCCAGGCAAATATGCATAGAAGTAGCACAGCAGACGTTCTACTCGAACAAATAGCTATCGAGAGGGACTTAGATACGGTCGTCAACAGCAAGCGGAACGCACGGATTGCCAAGGGAACCTGGTTCGAGGACGAAACAGGAACGGCCGCACTCTGGCTACCAAGCGGTAGCGCAGTCGCTGTCTCACAGCACGGAGGCGGTCGTTGCTACACATATGTTCAAAATAAATTCTTCACAATGCTAAGCTGCTACCTTACCCCCAGCGATAGTATAGAACAGTTTAGAACGAAAAAAGACCTTTTTGAGGATAAGGTTCGGGAAATAGGTGGCCCTTCATCGTAGCCGGAAACTTCAACGCGAAGGCTGTCGAGTGGGGCTACTACGAACACACGGGGAAGACAAATACTGGACATGTCGGCTACTCGTACACTGGGGCTTGTAGTGGCAAACACAAGAAACGCCACTTCTTTTAGGAGACCAGGTTGTGAACACACCGCGCCTGATATCACCCTAGCGACCGTTAGCCTGGCTGGGACAATCAACGGGTGGGAAGTTCTGGAAGAAAATACTGGGAGTGACCAACAGTATATCATATTCCGGATCAGTGCGAGAACTGACCCCACCTCAACACCTAAAACAAAGGGCACTCGCATATGGAATATGGCCAAAGTGAACACTGAAGCGTTTCTGGCTCACTGATTCCATGCCGCACATAAGTGGTGACGCTGGCTCCCTTGAAAGCGCCATGATGTAGCGCATTGTCAAAAGCATCGGCCCCCGCGCGGGGTTACACTCAAGAAGACGACCTGTGAACTGGTGGACATCAGAAATCGCAGAGCTCAGAAGAACCTGCTTCCGTTTCAGAAGAAAGTACAGCAGGGCCAGACGAAACAGAGAAGCAGAGGTGGAAGCTACTGATTTCCGACAATCCCGAAAAGTGCTGAAGCAAGCAATCATGGCCAGTAAGAAGGCAAAATGGGAAGAACTTCGAAGGAATCTAATCTTAAAACCGAGGCAAGAAGCCTCAAAAGAAACAAAGCTCAAGGCCCAGATGGCATCCCAGCTGAGACTCTCATACTTGTGGCTGAAAGCCGACCAGATGTGTTGTTCGATGTTTACAATGCATGCATCGCTCAAGGCATCTTCCCTTAGCTGTGGAAAATACAGAAACTGATGCTGATCAGTAAGGGTAAGGCTGACCCAGCTAAACCGTCAGCTTGGCGTCCGCTTCGCATGCCGGACAGCGCCGGAAAATTGCTTGAGAAACTCATAAAGCGCAGACTTGCAGAGTCTGTTGAGAGTGCAGGAGGATTATCAGCAAGGCAGTACGGTTTCCGACGCGGGAAATCAACCCTTGGCGCAATAGAGGAGGTGGTAAGCAGCGCTCAAGGCAGACGCCACTACCCGAGCCGTATCACCGTGTTGGAAACCCTTGATGTACGAAACGCCTTTAACAGCCTACGATGGACAGACATTATAAAGGCTCTTCGACAAAGGTTTTGAATACCTGCATACCTGCTAGGGATTCTCCAGAGCTACCTGAGTGAGCGTGAACTGCTGTACGACACCCCAGATGGCCAAAAAACAAAAGCGATAGCGTCTGGCGCAGCAGAAGGATCTATTCTCGGCCCCGACCTCTGGAATCTGAGCGTAGAAATGCCAGCAGATACATATCTTGTATGATACGCGGATGATATAGCGGTGGTCATACTAGCTCGGGATACAGAGGACGCTAGAAGGAAGCTAAACTAAGTTTTGATAAGGACGCAAATATGGCTTGAGGACCACGGCCTGGAACTCGCCAAACATAAAACCGAAGTCATCACATGCCACTCGAGGTCAGCATGCAAATAAGCGACACGTCCTTAGTGACCCAAAAAGTAGTGAAATACTTAGGTATTCAACTTGACTGCAGGCATACTTTCTGGGCCCAGATACGGCATGCGGCTACCGAAGCAGCAAAGGTCACGGGTATGCTAAGTAGATTAATGGCAAACATCGGTGGGCCAACAGAGCAACAGAGAGCTAATTATGGCGGCCTTAAGCTCAATTCTCCTGTACGGCAGCGAAGTATGGGGATCTGTGCTAAAGAGCAAAGCGAAGCGCAAAGCACTAGAGACTGTGCAACGAACAGCTGCACTCAGAGTTGGCTCAGCCTACCGCACTGTCTCAGGCGCAGCAATTTTCGTGATCAGCGGGCAGATACCCGTCGACCTCATGGTCCGGGAACGAATGGATGCGTGGAACTCCAAGAAGACACACGTCATCACTAGCTTCTCAGAACGGAGATGCCAAACCATGCTGCGGTGGCAAAACCGATGGGACACTGAACCGAGTGGCAGAAAGACGGCGAAACTTATTCCATCAATTTACAAATGGGTCCAATGGAACTTGGGGGAAGTGAACTACTTCTTAACTTAGTTCATCTCGGGCCCCGGATACTTCCGGAGATACCTATACCGCATGGGCAAGGTAACCGATTCCAAGTGCATATACTTTGAAGCGCTGAGCGATGACACTGAACAAACATTTCTTAGTTGTAATAGATATCTCGCGGAAAGAAATGTTCTGAGGGACATCACACCGAGCAACATAATCAGGAAAATGCTCGAACGGGAGGACACCTGGAACGCGGTATGGAAATACATCGAGAACGTACTACGGAAAAAAAGATCAACCTCGACACAGTGCAACAAAGTGAAGCCGCACAGATAGAGAAACAAGAAGACGAGCCTATAGCATGAAAGCTGGCTACAAAAATGGTAGACCCAGACGTGGGTGAATGGAATTGGTCCTTTATGGATGCCGTTCTGGGCCCTCCCAAAGTAATATAGAAAGCAATTTCGGGAAGGTTGTCTCCCCAGAAGGAGAGGAGGGATCGTTTTAGTGGCCGCGCCACATGACGCAGTAGACGACGGTCGCTGTAAGTGCGAAGGCATTTTGAACCTTACCTAACCCACCAAAAAAAAAAAAAAGAATCTCACTAAGTAACTGAAGCATACCTTAGAGGACTAAATGATGACAGTAGTGTAAATACAAGTTTTGTTAATGATTGGATGCAAGTACAGGGTGGGCCAAATAAGACCTACTAATGTTAAACACAAATAACTTTTGCAATAATCATTTATTTTGGTTAATTGGCTTATATGTACATTGAATATATTTTATGGAAATTATGTATGAAATATTACATCAGACAAATGTCCACCATTTTTCTCGATACAAAGATTCGCTCTTTTTAACGCGCTTTCCATTGCACCACATAATGTTTCTGGTTGAAGGCTCAGTATTTCATCTCGAATATTTTGCTTCAGCTGTCTAACAGTCTCTGGTTTATTGAGATACACTTTGTCTTTTAAATATCCCGATAAAAAGATGTCGGGCGCAGTCAAATCTGGCGAACGAGGTGGCCAAGGGAAATCTGAATTTTTGGAAATCAGACATTCGCCAAAAATTCCACGCAGTAGGTCTATAATTTGCCTAGCAGTATGCGCAGTTGTTCCATCTTGTTGAAACCACAAATTAGGATACTGCTCCGCCATAGGCCGCAAAAAGTTTTCAATCAATGTTCTGTAAGAAGCTCCTGAAATCGATTCCGACGTTTCATCCCCATTTTCGAAGATATATGAACCGATAACTCTAGTGGCCATAACACCGCAACAGTACATTTAGATGGGTGAAACTGATGTTGGTGTGTTGCTCTTGGATTTTCAGAGCCCCTACAAAAAGAGAAAAATAAATATGTGAAAAAATAAAAAAGTTATTTGTGCTTAACATTAGTAGGTCTTATTTGGCCCACTCTGTACAATGAAGTCAAAAGCAAAAAACCCGAAAAAGCAAGCCAACATTTATAACTATTGGCTAAGCAACACGAGTTAACCAAAAATAGATGTTCTGATCTGGAAAATGAGAAGCCCGATTTAATTGTCGAAAAAGTTTACAAATTGTGTTACGAAATTAATGCTCTGTGAAGAGTATTCATCACGCGACGTCGTATAAACAAAATTGCTCGCAACCCGAATCCATTTAAGAACAGCCTTTACATCCATTGAATGCAACCGTTTGGCGCGACCCATGGGCTGGAGGCATCATCGGCCCATATTTCTTCAGAGACGAAGGTGACACCAATGTAACAGTGAATGGCAAACGCTATCACGCTTCAAAAAAAAATACCCACCCATAAGATTAAGGTCAGAACCCACTTATCAAAATAAATCCAAAGATCCAGTCCTAATCACTAATCATCAATCAAATATCAGGCCCAGTATCTTATACGTTAATGTTGTGAGAAATAACAATACCACGACAAACGCACCTGTTAATATCGCTGCAACAAATATTCTCAGTAGCGCTACAACAAACGATGGTTCAATGGCAAGTTCTAGCTCAAATGTCCACTATGATGTCGGCTGTTATGGCTCTCATAGACAAATTATGTCAAAGAACTCTACCCTAAATATTGCAGTTTGGAACGCAAACGGCCTACCACAACATTTTCTCAAAGTTATCATATATCATTTCTACTCGACGAGAATATATGTTGATATTATCTTAATTTCAAAAACATATTTCACCAAAAACAGCTTTCTCAAAGTAAAATATTATAAGTTTTAGCAGGATAGCAAATATTAAAAATTTGAGCACGCTATGCACCGAGACGGTGCAGGCTCAGGTATCCTTATTTAGACAAAAACCAACACAAATACTAAATCTTTACCCAATCTCCGCTGGTGAGCCTACCTATTGGCCCTCAGATGTAAAAAAGAAACCTAAGTTGATCGATTTTTTCATTACAGAAGGCGTACACCTACCTCCCCAATACATTATCCAAGCCTTGCTTTGACTTGTCACCGGACCACTCACCGCATAATCACAACTCTTCATGTTTGCTTGCACAATATGCTTCAAAAATGCACTCTCTACAATACCAAAACTAATTGGTTTAATTAAAAAATAAACAAGTCGACAACTCTCTAATTACCAAACGGCCACTAAAAACGGATGTTGATATCAGTGAATCAACGGAATACTTAATTAATAACGTACAATACTCTGCCTGCATCCCAACGTGAATAAACATATATGCAAAAAAAAACTGTGCCCTCCTTCATCGAATGCAAGTTCAAAGAAAAGCTCCAAGTTCAAGAAAATTACAACACTCCCAATGTCCACAGGACAAAAAGTTCTTGAACTCGGTTACAAGAAAAATTAAAGAACTACTTACAACCAAGAGATACCGAGAAACACAACAGTATCTAGAAGAACTCTATACTAATGCAGCAACAGACTACTCCATGACACCATAGACTAAAAGCCTTAAAGAGCCAATTCAATAAATCACTCCATGATCAAACCAGATAAGAAAGCGGACTGCTCTGCTAAACATATCAGTCAAGAAAATGATGAACAATGTCACCGAGGCAACAATTTTGACTGGAAAATTCACGTGACTGTTGCCACGTATCCCAATGATCCCGATAGATATGCCATTCGAATTCAAACGTTTACAGATCCCGGTGCGTCTCGCTTTCGCAATGACTATTAACAAATCACAAGGACAATCGTTACAAGTGTGGTGATTAAATTTGGAGAATCCATGCTTCTCACATGGACAGCTATGTGGCTTGCTCAAGGGTCGGAAAACCCTCTTCGTCTACGCACCAGATGGAAAAACAAGAAATTGAATTGAAACTAAACTTTGTAATGTCACAATTTTTTCGAAATAAACAAAATCAATAAAATGGTTTAGAATGAATTGAATATGTGTGTACTGATTTTTCTTTCAAGTTATTTTTGTTAAATTTATTTTAGTTGTTGGCTTAGCAACGCGTTCCGGGTACAGCTAGTTATAATATAATAATTGCGTAATATCAAAGAGGAATCTTTTGCCAGGCTTTTTAAAAAGAGGCTTAAAAGAAAACCCCATTCGAATTACTCTATTGAGCAGTGGCGGATCCACGGGGGGGGTTTTCGGGTCCGGACCCCCCCCCATTGGAATCATGCTCTAAAATTTTATGTTTCAATTCTGTATGAGTCAAGTTAAAAAAAACAATATTTTTTTATATGCATTAGCAGTTTATTAGATTTTTCTTCCAGTTTTAATTTATTTTATAATAAAAACAATTATAATACGACGGACGCAATTCAAAATTTTGAATAATTACACAGGCCTGCGTAATTTCATTTTTGTCCAATTTCTAAAACGGCTACGAGTGTCTCTTGAAGTTTTTTTTTGTGCTGGAAACGAATTTGATCTTGAAAATGCTCCAGCCCGTCAGGACTTTTGGCAATTTGTGGTTAAATAGTCAAGAAATGCCGATTTTGGACATCTTTATGAATTTTTTTTGAGTAAGGTAAATTTTTTTTTTTTTCCACAACGGAATCGCAAAGTAATACTCTGTATACACAGAATGATTGTTTACAAAAAACGTTAACTTTTTACTTACAGTGGGTGCTCAAATTATTAGAATCATACTGTAGAGGAACAAATTGCCGAGTTTAATGACGTGTAGTTTGCAAAAATGTTAGGAAATGCTACTTTTTTGTATAATGTGAAACATTGTAGCAATCATTGCTTTGTCGAAATTACCGTTCGATATATTTGGCTTTTTGTGAGCAGCTTTTTGGAAGAGCAAAAAATTCAGGTTCTTAATTGGCCAGGAAACTCACCAGACTTCAATCCAATTGAAAACCTTTAAGAGTCAACAAAGACAGAAATATCGAAAGATAATATTACAAATAAAGAACAACTGAGCGAAAGACTGCAAAATATTTGGAAAAATGACAACCAAATAAAAACAAACTGCTTAAAATGCGTTGAAAGCATACCCAAAAGGATTCCGGTTTTAATTGCTGCACGAGGTGCTCACGCAAAATATTGATTTTTTGATTTTTTTTTTTTGATATTTTTTTAATAAAAGACTGGTTTGAATATTGTTTTTGTCGTATTATAGAAATTTAATAAACAACATATTAAAAATAGACTATTCTTTGATTATTATCAGTTAAATGGCTGAAACTTGAATTTGTCATAGTGATTCTATTAATTTGAGCACCAACTGTACACTGACTGTTCTTGGATACAAATTTTTAACTTTACCTGTTTTTCCTTCTTTTTTATTTTTGGTTCTGATTCTGGATCAAGGCGCTCGAAATAAGAAAATAATGTTCTCTTCATGTTAGGAGGCGTATTAACAATCAAACTAACTACTTGTCAACAAATGCTCGACACAATGTATTCTGCTCGTTGAAAGAAACAAAAGAATAGAAGCATGCATGAACATGTTTAAAGATAGCCTAGTTATTCACCAAAAAAACTTAGGGAAAAATCACTCGGCGCCGTCATCGCGATTTCGTTGGCGCGCTATTTAAAATTTCGAGTTAACAGTACACAGGGTGTCGCCGTTACGATAAGGAAAAGCTGCAACGGCTCTTTCATGGTAACTTTCTTGCCGTTATATAGCAACACATGTTGTTAGAGAAAAGCGCAATTAAATATATTATATTATATATAAACACGACCGTTTCGTTTGAAGAACTTTATTGGAGTGAATTGAGTCACAGTAAGCATTAATACAAGAAGAAGAAGTAAAGAAGTTACAAACAGGGTTGATATTTTTTTCGTACTTAAACTATACATGGTTGAATTGCAAGTTGGCTCCAACACATGTTATAATATATTGTATCTTAAATAGGCGTAATTATTTATGAAGGTGTCCCACGATGTATAAAAACCGCCAATTATTCTTGTAATTTTGAATCAAAGTCCTTTACTATTTTTAGAATTTTTTTTACAAGATATCTAGAGCTATTAGTTTTTTCATCGGCTAGTCACGACATGCAGCGCGAATAATGCCATATTTTATTCACGAAATTGATTTTTAATAAAAACACCCTTCTAAAATACCCCGGACCCCCCCCTTTATGAAATCCTGGATCCGCCACTGCTATTGAGGTTATATTTTTGTTGGCGGTCGCATCAGATATGCATTCGCACATATTAGTAATAAAAAATTTACTTGTATGCATATATACCTATATGTACCTATACATAAAATTAATTATGATATTGTTTTAAAATGAGTGTTCAGATTTTATAAATGGTAATTAACAGAAGTTGTTGTTGTTGTTGAGGTGGTTGAACATTTCTGAGCTGAAAATGCTCCTAATTAGTGACCAGCACCGTTTTACTACCACTATCTCGTGTGAAGATGATGTTGTTATTATTTTTTTTTTTTTTTTTTGTTTTTTTTGTTTTGTTGTTTCCAAGTCAGATCCATTTAGTGAGGTCCAAGTATAGCAGCAAATCCTTTATCTCTATGTCTGAGATTTCTTTAATTTGCTGTAAGAAAGGCTTACCGAAGGATCGGAGTCGTGCCCTGGCTAGTCCCGGACATTCACATAAATAGTGGAACAGACTTTCCTTCGCCCCTTCCGATTGACAGCTTCTACAGATAGGATTGAAGGGTAGATTGGGTCTAGCTGCATGATCCCCTACTTTCCAATGTCTTGTAAGGGTTGCAGTGATACGTGAAATGTTTGGCCGAGAATATCCTAGGAGGTCATTCGTCCTTTGGATTTTGTATGACGGCCATGTGTTTTTTGTTGTAATGCATGTAGGTATTTGCTTCCATCTTCTTTCGGCTAAAGCATGATAGTATGAAGCAATGGATGCTTTCAGTGTGTTCAGTGGGGTGGAGACTGCCACCGCCTCTGCTATGTCTAGTGTCGAGCCCTTTCTTGCTAGCTCATCCGCTATCTCATTGCCCCGTATGTTCCTATGACCGGGAACCCATATCAGGGTAATTTCAAGCCAATGGCTGAGCAGTTTCAGCTCCTCTCTACAATGTAAGACCAGTTTGGATGAAATGGAGTTGGAGCTGCTTGACTGTCTGAGAAGATTGCTACTCTTGCACCAACTGCATTATAGAGCTCTAGGGATTTGCATGCTTCTCGCTAAGAGTTCTGCCTGGAACACGGTGGCATAATCAGGAAGACGAATTGATTGAGATAGGTTGAGTGGCTCCGAATGGAAGCCAGCTCCCACACCACAGCTCATCTTAGAACCATCGGTGTAAATTTCGATATGGTGTCTTCCAATAACCTCTCCTTTGATCCACTCGGCTCTCGGTGGAAAGCGTACCGTGAAGCCTTTCTTGAAGTTGAGGTCGGGGACTGTGTAGTCTGATCCGTTTTTGAGCAGCAGGGGTCCCTGTAGGAGGATCTTACTGTGACCGTACGGCCTTGTTGTCCAGTTTCCTATGTCTCTGAGTCTCACCGCGCTGCAAGTAGCTATTGTTTTAATGTGTAAATCTAATGGCAATAGATGTGTTAGTACATTGAGCGATTCAGTAGGACTGGTGCTAAGCGCTCCTGTAGTTAGGATACACGCTGTTCTTTGTATCTTGTTCAACTTAGTTTTGTTGTATTTCCTTTCTGTTGCAGGCCACCAAACTAGTGCCGCATATGTTAGTATTGGCCTTACAATGGCTGTGTAGGACCAGTTGGATAATTTTGGTTAGAGACCACATTTTTTTCCCAACACTCTCTTACATGTGTAAAGTGCTATATTCGCTTTCTTTACCCTGTACTCTACGTTGGACTTCCAGCTGAGTTTGGGGTCCAGGATAACCCCTAGGTATTTTGCCTGTTTGGTTAGCGTGAGGCTGACGCCGTTTAGTTTTGGGAGATTAAAGTTTGGCACCTTGGTTTTCTTGGTGAATAGCATCAGTTCAGTTTTTCTCGGGTTCACACTTAAACCACAGTCCGTGGCCCAATTGCTGAGTAATACCAGAGCTCCTTCCATAATCTCACTGATTGTGGTTGAAAACATTCCTGAAACCATAAGCACTATGTCGTCCGCGTACGCCACCACTTTAATTCCCTTTCGGTTAAATTTGGTGAGGATGTTGTTGGCGACTAGTAACCACAGTAGAGGGGATAAGACTCCTCCCTGAGGGGTTCCCCTGTTGACAGAGCGTTTTATCGTGCTGCTGCCTACCTCACCGATGATTATTCTAGTTTTGAGCATGGTCTCTATCCATTCGTTGAGACCTATGTCTATGCCTAACATGTTAAGAGCCTCAATTATGGATCTTGTGGTAACATTGTTGAAGGCCCCCTCTATGTCGAGAAAAGCGACTAGTGAGTATTGCTTGTATTCTATGCTCCTCACAATCGCACTTACAACCTCATGAAGAGCTGTCTCTGTGGATTTTCCTTTGAGATAGGCATGTTGAGATGGTGAAATCGTTGAGTCTGTAATCTTTTCCCTGAGATGTACATCCAACAATCGCTCGAGAGTTTTGAGGATGAAGGAGGATAGGCTGATGGGTCTGAAATCTTTCGCTGTATCATGACCGCGTCTACCAGCTTTAGGGATAAATACCACTTTTACCCTCCTCCAGCTTTTGGGTATGTGCCCTAGCATAAGGCTTTTCCTGAAAAAGACCTCCAGCCAAGGAATCGTCGTTTCTCGAGTGTTCCACAGCATGGCTGGGAATATCCCATCTGGACCGGCTGCCTTATATGGTTCAAAGTTTTTTATCGCCCATAATATTCTATCTTGGGATACGATGTGGTTGATTATAATGGGTGATAGTTTGGATGTTTGAACACTGTCAGTATTGTTCTCAATATATTCTGTGTTGCCTGGGAAGTGTGTATTTACCAGATGTTCTAGTGTGTCGGCTGATGATTTTGTCCACTCTCCGTTATCTTTCTTCAAGAAGGAAGGGCAGGAGTGTTCCTTGGATAGAAGCTTGCCTAGTCTGGCCGTATCTTTGGTCGATTCTATGGAACTACAAAAATCTCTCCAAGCCTCTGTCCGAGCCGTTTTGATTGCTTTCTTGTATTCCCTAAGGCAGTCTTTGTAGGGTTTGAAGTATTTGTGTTTGTAGCAGATATTGAAGATTTCTCTTGTCATTTTCCTGAGTTTACTTAGATCTTCATTCCACCAGGTAGGATAGGTTGTTTTGCCATATGTGGCGGGACATGAGGCTTCAAGTCCTTTCGTCAACGAAGTTTCGAAAGCTCTTACTTTCTCATCTAGGTCTCCCCTTGACGTTATGGTTCTATTTAAGTTTTGAAGTTTAGACTGGGTCACTCTACGGAATGTGTGCTAGTTTGTTCTTCTAGGATTTCTATATGGGAAAGGTTTCTCAAGCTTAAGCTTGATATCGAAGAGGATCCAGCTGTGGTCTGAAAAGGATCTCTTGTCGGATACCCTCCAATTTGGGACTATTTGGGAAGTATTATTTGTGCATAGAGTAATGTTTAAGACCTCTTCCCAGCCTGGAAAATTTGCCGAGCTCGGAAAAGTGAAGGTTGGGGTGGTCCCTACATAACATATGTCTAGGTTGGTGTTTAATAGGAATTCGAAAAGTGACTCACCTCTTTCATTCGTCTCTGAACTGCCCCAGAGCTCGTTTCTGGCGTTTGCGTCGCAGCCCATCAATAGTTTATCTGTGCTGTTCAATGTTGACAGGAATCGAGCCACTTCGTCTGGCGGCGCCGGTTTCTCACCGATACCAGGTATATCGCCGATTTCTGCAGCTCCACTTTCACCACCGTAAAATCGGGAGTGCTAAAATTAGAACACATAAAAGCTTTTAAGTGTTTTTTAGTGATTATGCATGACCGTGGCTTACCGTCTGCTTTGTTGTAGAAAATGTTGATGCTCTTGTTGTTTTGAAACCCCTTAATCTCGTTGTCTCTGACCCAGGGCTTCTGTATGAAACCGATGTCGATGTCCCCTTCCCTGAGGAAGACGTCCAAGTTCTCTGTAGCACATTTCGAGTACTGCAGATTCACCTGTATGGCTCTAGGCATCAGATTTATTGTCGTCTTCAGCTAGGTCGAGCTTCTCTAGTCTTTCTAGCTGTATGTTGTTGTCTGCCTCATCTGGGTCTTCCTCATTTTCATTGCTGTCTGCTTTGAAAATTTCAAGTTTGGCCTTTCTTAGACCAAACCGCATTTTGTTGTCGTGTTGTTTTAGTATTGGTAGGCACTCATCGTTGATCTGCAGAACGAATGACATGCTGCTCTTTTGCGGTTTTTCTGCCTTCACGATTGCCCAGTCGTCCATCGGCACCGCAGGGTTGTGTGACTTCAGGTACTTCAGCACTTCTGCACCGCTCAAGTCCATCACCGGCAGCCAAATGCGAGCACGAGGAGGGCAGGGGATGTCCTTGGCCGGAATAAGCTTAAGTTTTAAGCCTTCCAGTGTGCTGCTGATCTCAGCAACACACCTTTCTAGGACAACCCTTTCTAGGACAACCCCGTCGTCGCACTTGATAACCCTGCAGCCGCGAAGCACTCCTGCAGAATCGAAGGAAGGGAGAGTTCCGCCCTGTGCTCCAACCACATGCTTGTCTAACACGAGCTTGGATAGTTTGGCCTCCACTTGCCCCCACTTGCCCCCACTTCTGCAGGACCACTTTGCCACTGTTTGTGGTCTCGTCGATCAGTGCATATAGGTGGTTATCCTTAACCACCTCACTGAACGGTCGTTGCTTTGTTTCTTCGATGCCTTAGGTCTCTTCGGTGCCTGGTCGATCACGTCCTGTGACGTGTTCCTTTTCATCGCATCGCCTTTTTTCTTATTGTCCTCTTTAGGTTTGTTGGATAAGAAGTCTTCGTACTCCTTAACCACCTGCTGGTATTTTAGTTTGTCAGCCGCGTCGCGCTCGTCAGTCGCTCCAGCGAGTTCATTTTTGGCAATCTTGCTTAGAATGAACCTCGCCTTCGTGTAGCGCGACTTCATGAGGGCACCCTCGGATTTGTGTTTTCTTGCGGCCTGACTCTCTCTCTGAGTGCCGTCCGCCGCCTTTTTCGAGGTTTGTGGTAGAACTTTTTGTTGTTGTTGTTGCTTGCTTAGTAAGGGTGTGCTATGGCTGGTACTTCCCTTACTCTTTGCTGACTCAGCCGTATCTTGCCTGGAGGCCAGCAGGGTATCCTCCTCGGAGGATGGTATTGTGTCGCAGCGCGGCACAAATTTTTTGTTCTGTTCGTTTTTTTGTGTGTTCATATTCATCTGGTTCTTACGGTTGCTTCGCCTGACTACGTCAAGCTCCACAACCCAGCGCCCCTTACCGCGGTAAGGCCACAGTTACTCTCGAAGGCGGCCAGGTATTCGAGAGGAAAACTCCGTTCGCGATGCACATGTTTTAATTCCCTGCACCATTCAGTCCTCGGCACGATTCCAAGCACACCTTGACTTGGGAATGTGTTGGTACGGTACTCTCCGTATAGGTGATTGGACGAGCATCGCACACGCAGTATCGTGTAAGGGTGTTCGACCAATCCCCATACACAGCTTCCGTCTTAGTTCATGACAGGTTAAATTCCTAAAAGGAATTTAGCCTTCATTTAAGCCCCATCCCCGCGGCAAGGAGACCAACCACGATGAGACAGAAGTAATAAATAATGGACTCGAAACTAAAACAAATAAAATAAAAAATTGATATGTATATATATATATATATATGTATATACATGTATATATACTGAGTTTAAGCCTAGGATAAATTCAGCTAAATTACATAGCAGAATCCACCCAAAAACGAAGAGATATGAGGAAACGTGCCGTGAATCATAGATAATAGATGCAAATCTCTCTCATGTTGGAGAGAGAGTGCCCAGGAACTCACTTCAGTACTTCGCAGCATTGTCAATCCCTGTGCTGATGAATAGCTGGTAGTCGAAATGACGAGCTGCCAGAAATAAGGCACCAAAAATAACTGACGAAAACAGTTCATTTCAACGTCAATGAAAAAATGTCGTGATTTCTTCTTCTTCTTAGCAACACAGTTCTTGGGAAACCATTGGGAAACTTCATTCACAACCTAAAGGGGGTATTCTAAAGCGCCACATTTGAAGTATAAAAATAAAAAATAAATTTAAAACTTCATACAAATTTGATGAACATTATTACACATTTTTCGAGTCGAAATTAATTTTAGACGAGAATTCATAGATCATACAAGAGTTGTTTAATATATACATATGTATGTAAGCTTGAATAGGCTTTTTTTATTATTAAATAGTAATTAAATACATTAAGAAAATTGATTACCAAATTAAATGAAATTAAGTTAGCAAAATTACTGCAAAATTACGACTGTTGCTGCTGAGTGGTTACGCTGACGACTGACTCTTTTTATCCTTGTTCGTGTTCCTCTTCTCTACTTCGTACAGGGGTGTTACAGAGAACATTAAATATAGAGAATTCTCACGAGCTACGAATAGTGTGAATTGTCAAAAATGAAGTGAAACGGCGAACACTGTTTCACCTCGCTCAACTCGAAGGCGGGGAAGTTTTTAACAGAGCTGATTACAGTGAATTATGTAGAAGTACATTGGCTCCGCTCACTCTTTGGTTTCTGTATGAAATCAAGCTGACGAATGACGGCGGCATTTTGCAAAGAATTTGCTTGTGCATTTCTATGTTCCCTTGAGAAACGTAATTTTATTCACTTTATATTTTCAAACAAATACAATTATGAAATTATGCGCCAACATTCATCACTTTTTGTTGTTGATTTAATCTAAAAAGAAGAATTTAAACAAAAATTTTAGTAAATTGAAAACTTCATAAAAATTTGATGAAAATTTTTAATAATTTTTCGAGTCTAAATTAATTTTAGACAAGAATTCATAGAGCATACAAGTGTATGGTATATTGATGTATATGTATGTATATCAATATATGTTAGTTATGTTTGTGGAAAAGATCAATTGCATCTTCAATTCTTATAGAGTTTGGTACATACGTGCACACGCACTGGAGTAATAATGGCCTATCTCTTGACGCACCACCTTATCATATTTACATTTGAATATGCATTCATTTGTTCCTTTGCAAACGAAATTTTTTTCAATTTAGATTTATTACATGGAATAATATATGTATGCATTTTATAGGTGGTATAAAACTTTGAAATTTAAAATAAATAAAAGAAAACTTGAAAGAAACATATTTGCATACATATATGGGACAACTAAGTTCTATTGCATCTTTAATAAATATAGTGTTGCACGCATACATATGTATACACTGAAGCAAGATGATTAGGGAGTAAATATTCGAATGATCGAATTCCTACAAATGCTAAAACAATTTCTTCTGCATATGCATCGATGTATTTGCATGTGCGTATATGCACACTTGATGCCCTAACTATGTACGTTCAATTCATCAAATCAAAAAATTCTTTATAGAAAACGCTTCATTACCAGGCACACAGGAAGATGGCATATGCAAATATAAATATGTGAATTGAATTCAAGCAAAACAATGCTTAGGTATTAATATACACATATGCATGTGCATACAACCGCACACGCAGGGCACTCACTTTATTCCTTTAATTCCGAATGTCGTTCAAAGATAACATTCTATGCCTAGCGACTACAAGAACAAAAAAGTTTTGATATTCAAAATAAATAAAAGAATAATTTTAACAAACCCAAGATACCCTCCATATTTACATATTTTATAGGATAAAAAAGCATATCAAAATCTGTTTAAACTGTTTCTTATTACATACATATGTATGTACATATATACATACACATGTAAGAAACAATTAAGCAAAAGGTCAATGTACTGAAGCAACCATGACCTACCTCACGTATTGGCATATTGCGCAAGTGTGCCCTATTATATGTATGTCCGTACATACATATACATACATTCTCGACTCCCACTAAAACTATGCTTATTACCCTACAAGACAGCTGACAATCATATTAGCACTCATATTATCATCATCGCTATCATCATCCAACTACACAATTTTGTTCTAGCCATGGGAAAGTTCTGATAGTTTCCCCTTCCCCTTGTCGGTGTGATATTCTATCTCTCTTTTACCAATAGCAATTTCTTATAACTGAAAAATATATCTACTCTGCTCTAAAACTACTCATTTTCGTCATCAAAAAGTAATCAGCACAAACTCCTCAATAACTCCTCATTAAAAAGTAATCAGACTGATGAGTTTCGTTAAATTGTTTTATTTAGAAATTATAAAATTTATATTTTTCATTAAGATTCGAACTCACGAATTTTGAATATTTTTTTGTTTACATTAAAAAACTTGTGCACTCCAATTCGGTGTTTCATCCACTGAGATTCGAACTCACAAATTTTCAAGTCTTAACCAAGCATCTACTCGCTCGGCTATAACAACTATACAACAATCACAGCTAAATTTCACACTAGAACTTTTTTCAGAGCACCACAGTATTTCCTTAAAATTAATCAACACTGATGACAAAAGCTCCTCATTTTCGTTAAAAAGTAATTAGACTGCGGAGTTTACTTAAAATGTTTTATTTAGACATTATAAAATTTATATTATTGTGTTTTCATTGAGATTCGAACTCACGAATTTTCAATATTTTTTTGTTTTCATTAAAAAAAAATTTTCCACTCCAATCCGGTGTTTCATCCACTGAGATTCGAACTCACAAATTTTCAAGTCCTAACCAAGCATCTACTCGTTCGGCTGTAACAAGTATGAAAAAAAGCAGCTAAATCTCACACTAGAACTGTTTTCAGAGCAGCCACATTATTTCGTTAAAATTAATCAACTCTGATGCCTTGGCGTTTAAAGTACAGTAGATATATGTAGTTTTCACTTATATAAAATTGCTATTGGTAAAAGAGAGATAGAAGTCACACCGAACAGGGGAAAAGAATATCAAATGAAATATTTGATTTCCCCATTAAAAAATGTTGTATATGCTACTCTGATAATGAGCATGTATTAGAGACTAATAAAATACTTGTAAATGTGTTGGAATTTTTGTCAAAAGTGCTCAGCTCTGTCTTGTAGGGTTAGTATACACATACATATGTATGTACATACAACAGCACACACAAAGCTCTGGCTTTATGCCTCTGCACGCGTATGTTTCCGAAGCTAAAATTATAAGCCTAGCGACTGCAAGAACAAAATACATTCATAGGCGCAGTCGCAGCGGTCATGATTTTTTTAGTCGCAACGGCGCTGAAAAATCCAAAATATTCTATAACACTAAGTTCGAGCTCATCTGCTCATATGCCCATATGACAATTTTCTCGTCAATTTGAAAATAGTCAATATTGTAATATTTCGCGTTGAATTATTTGCCAATATTTGGTAAATCTTCAATTTTTGTCAAGTCGAGTGGCCGCGGCTCCGTACATATGTATAAGTTAACAAATAACACTTAGTTACTTGTAAGAGACATTTATAAGTTTCATAAGTTAAGAAACAGCCCTCGCAATTGCGACATAACATAAATTGTATCAGCGCGCTATAGCTGCAATGGTCAGCGACGGTAACCGGACACTTTTGTTTTGCTGCAAGAGTTTCAGTTATCGCCAAAGAATTTGCTGAGTCGGCTTGCCGACCATGCCATTGTGGCGTGATGCGAGTATTGGCTTTAGCTTAAGCAAAATATTCTATGGATTAAGAAATCAGTTTGGATTTACAGCGCTCCTCCGACAGGTCGCTAAAATAAACATCCGCTCCGGCTCTTGGCCGTTAAAATAATTTGTTGTTTCTTTTTGGCTGAGCCCGAGGCCAGCACTAAGATACCTAAACTTCACCCTCAACAGGACTGAAGAACAACATTAATTAATTGTTTTATTAATTGGCGCCCAACTAGTGGACGAACTCCACAACCAATAAATACTAAAACAGCAACTAGTGGACGAACCCCACGTCACTAACAACCAAAACAGCAGCACAAGAGCTACAACAACCAACAGCAACTAGTGGACGAACCCCACGTCACTAACAACCAAAACAGCAGCACAAGAGCTGCAACAACCAACAGCAACTAGTGGATGAGCCCCACGTCACTAACAACCAAAACAGCAGCACAAGAGCTGCAAAAACCAACAGCAACTAGTGGACGAGCCCCACGTCACTAACAACCAAAACAGCAGCACAAGAGCTGCAACAACCAACAGCAACTAGTGGACGGACTCCACGTCACTAACAACCAAAACAGCAGCACAAGAGCTGCAACAACCAACAGCAACTAGTGGACGGACTCCACGTCACTAACAACTAAAACAGCAGCACAAGAGCTGCAACAACCAACAGCAACTAGTGGACGGACTCCACGTCACTAACAACTAAAACAGCAGCACAAGAGCTGCAACAACCAACAGCAACTAGTGGACGGACTCCACGTCACTAACAACTAAAACAGCAGCACAAGAGCTGCAACAACCAACAGCAACTAGTGGACGAACCCCACGTCACTAACAACCAAAACAGCAGCACAAGAGCTGCAACAACCAACAGCAACTAGTGGACGGACTCCACGTCACTAACAACTAAAACAGCAGCACAAGAGCTGCAACAACCAACAGCAACTAGTGGTCGGACTCCACAACCAATGACAACTAAAACAGCAGCACAGGAGCTGCTACAACCAACAGCAGCGCGGGAGCTGCGAGTGACCAACCTTATAAAGAAATATTTTTTGTGTTAGCTGAATCATGTAAGTGGATACTCTAGCCAAAATTTCTCTTCAAATACAAAAGTTTTGATTTTTTATAAAAATTAGTTAATACTTGTGAGTATTTTATATTGCAACAGATCATATCGTAATTAATAACAATAATCAGAACCAGGTTTCTGAAACACGTGAGAGTGACTGCTTTGAGAATTTTAGTTAAAACAATTTAATAAAATTACTTTGTGTTACTTTCTATGTGTCTAAAATTGTGCTATAACAATACGTACAGTTCTCGTGGTTCATTCGATCCATCTTTTGACGGCCCGTTTTACTTCTCGCGGCCACTGGCCTGCGCATGTAACAGGTCAGCCAATATAGAAAACCTCGCAAGCAGTCTAGCGACTCAGATTCCGACTGAGTCCCGGCTACAAGACTTCTCCCTGCAGGTCCCCCACCATTAGGTAAAATGGATCCAGATCAGCTTAGGGAAATAATAAGGTCGGCTGTCAGCAATGCTTTAGCTGAACAGGCCGCTACAAACGAGCAGAGGGAGCGAGCATTGACTCAAAGAATTAATGAGTTGGCTCAACAAATAGCAGCAGCAAACGTTGCCGCCCCACAAGTAGTAGCATATGCTGCTATAGGAATTAGAAACGACATTCGTTGTGACGAGCCGCTAGATGCCGTCAAATGTATACCTTGAGTTTATTCACTAATAAACCAGATTTAAATATAACAAGAAACTAGCAAATAACTCTTATTAAGCATATTCTAAATATAAATATTAAACTAATATATTTTTTTTGTTTGTAAGAAAATAAAAAAATATTAATCTAACTAATAAAGAAACTATCGAAGATAAAATAATACTAAACTTACAACCGATCTATGCCAAGCTTTACCCATATCCAATGGGAGCAGCTGATTTCGTTAATAAAGAAATCAAAGATCTGCTAAAAAATGATATAATTCAAAAGGCAGTCTCTCACTACAATAACCCAATATGGGTAGTAGACAAGAAGGGCACTGATGAAGCGGGCAATAGGAAAATGAGGTTGGTAATGGACTTTCGTAAACTTAACGAAAGAACCGTGCCTGACAAATACCCTATGCCAAATATATCATTAGGGACTTCGCCCCAATAGCAAGACCCATCTCCAATATTTTGAAGGGTGAAAATGGAACAGTCAGTAAGCATTCGATCTAACGACCGATGCTTCGGCTCACGACATTTTGTCATCTGAGAATGTAATGCTCAGGTACCCCGATTTTAAGAAGCCATCCGATCTAACGACCGATGCTTCGACTCACGACATTTTGTCATCTGAGAATGTAATGCTCAGGTACCCCGATTTTAAGAAGCCATCCGATCTAACGACCGATGCTTCGACTCACGACATTTTGTCATCTGAGAATGTAATGCTCAGGTACCCCGATTTTAAGAAGCCATCCGATCTAACGACCGATGCTTCGACTCACGACATTTTGTCATCTGAGAATGTAATGCTCAGGTACCCCGATTTTAAGAAGCCATCCGATCTAACGACCGATGCTTCGACTCACGACATTTTGTCATCTGAGAATGTAATGCTCAGGTACCCTGATTTAAAGAAGCCATCCGATCTAACGACCGATGCTTCGACTCACGACATTTTGTCATCTGAGAATGTAATGCTCAGGTACCCCGATTTTAAGAAGCCATCCGATCTAACGACCGATGCTTCGACTCACGACATTTTGTCATCTGAGAATGTAAATGCTCAGGTACCCCGATTTAAAGAAGCCATCCGATCTAACGACCGATGCTTCGGCTCACGACATTTTGTCATCTGAGAATGTAATGCTCAGGTACCCCGATTTTAAGAAGCCATTCGATCTAACGACCGATGCTTCGGCTCAAGGCATAAATGACACCATAGAAGTCATTTTACTGGCTACAACTGAGTACAATAAGTCGATCCATTCGGTCATCGACCAGAGACCAGTTGATATGGTTCAGGCACACCCAGATGAGCCACAAGAAAAAATACAAGAAAAGATCAGAAACGCTCAGACGATGCTCAGAGTTTGGGGAGACACCGATCCCCTCACATGTAGGTGAGATGTTACACATAGACATTTTCTCCACTGACAGGAAATACTTTCTAACTTGCATCGACAAGTTCTCTAAGTTTGCTATAGTCCAACCGACGACTCGGAAACAAACTCTCACCTTTATGTGATGAGAAGGCCGTGGAAGCAGACCTGGGGACCGAGGTCCTCATTAGAGGGAATTAGAGGGAGGGTGGTCCACAAGGACAACCTAAGGTAACTCCCTTGTTTTTTTTTACACCTTTTTTTAAGCCACTAGGCAAATTCGTATAAGTTAGATATAGTTGTTCAACTTACTTTTAGCCACTTGGCATAGTTTTATAAAACTTTCTTGGTGGTGGGCCTTAAAAAGAAAAACAAAAAATTGCTAAAAAAGACAATAATAGACAAATGGAAATAAACACTAGAGTTCAAGCCCAGCTTAACCAGTTAACAATCACTGTCAACAAAATTCTCAAGATAGCCAAAAACTCAAAAGCTGACAATAGCCATTTATTTGAAACACTACTGTCTAGAAACAGAATGCTAATGATGGAGTTGCAAAATTTAATGCTTGCTATTACTCTTGCAAAGGCTAACATTGTTAGCCCAAACATTTGGACCACTCAGGTTTGAAATCAATTTGGCTAGAGGAACCCACCAACACTCCCATAGGAGATCTTATGTTAATTTTAATTAGAATCTACTAAACTTGCTATTATAACTATTTGCTATTAATTAATCGATTTTGTTAAAACGTACGCAATAGAGTCCCGGGTATTGCCGATTCTCCCTTGCTGAACATCACTGCCACCCAAGATGTCCTCAGCCTCCCTTACCTTCATCGTTTGAATGAACGTAATCTGGAGGTGATACAGCAATTCAAGAAAAACGCCGGAACTGATCAAGCTTATCGTGTGGCATTCATCATTGGAGCCATATACTGTGCTTTAATCTACATTGGCCTCACTCTTTGTCGAATCATCGGTGCAAAGAAGTCTGCAAAGCAGTTACGAGAAGTCGTCGCCGGGATTGGGTCGGCCGAGGACGGCCTTATACTTGAAGGGGGAGTAGTTAACAAATAACACTTAGTTACTTGTAAGAGACATTTATAAGTTTCATAAGTTAAGAAACAGCCCTCGCAATTGCGACATAACATAAATTGTATCAGCGCGCTATAGCTGCAATGGTCAGCGACGGTAACCGGACACTTTTGTTTTGCTGCAAGAGTTTCAGTTATCGCCAAAGAATTTGCTGAGTCGGCTTGCCGACCATGCCATTGTGGCGTGATGCGAGTATTGGCTTTAGCTTAAGCAAAATATTCTATGGATTAAGAAATCAGTTTGGATATACAGCGCTCCTCCGACAGGTCGCTAAAATAAACATCCGCTCCGGCTCTTGGCCGTTAAAATTATTTGTTGTTTCTTTTTGGCTGAGCCCGAGGCCAGCACTAAGATACCTAAACTTCACCCTCAACAGGACTGAAGAACAACATTAATTAATTGTTTTATTAATTTATACATCAATATATGTATGTAAATATGTGTTCTAAATTCTCGACAGCAATAGCACATCGAAATATTTTTTCTGTCGCAAGTGCTCCAGCCTCATATGTATGTATGGCTATGGCAGTTTGTATGAATGTATTTATGTACTGTATATGCGTGTTTGCTTTTGCACGTCCATAGGAACAATTTTTCATATGCAGATATTTATTTTATTGAGCTGAACGAATATGTGTATTGATATTCTAATGAAATCCTGTCGAATTATATTATTGGTATATGTTTCTTTAGGGCGCCGTAGCCGAATGGGTAGGTGCGTGATAACCATTCGGAATTCACAGAGCGGTCGTTGGTTCGAATCTCGGTGAAAGCAAAATTAATAAAAACATTTTTCTAATAGCGGTCGCCCCTCGGCAGGCAATGGCAAACCTCCGAGTGTATTTCTGCCATGAAAAAGCTCCTCATAAAAATATCTGCCGTTCGGAGTCGGCTTGAAACTGTAGGTCCCTCCATTTGTGGAACAACATCAAGACGCACACCACAAATAGGAGGAGGAGCTCGACCAAACACCTAATAGAAGTGTACGCGCCAATTATTTTATTTTTTTTATTTTTTTTTATATGTTTCTTTAAGATCCTCTTACCAAATAAATATTATTATCCTTAAGAAAATGAAATACTAATTTTTTTAATTTTTATTTTTTATTTTTATTCACAGAAATTTATGTATATGTATACATATTACAATGCTATAAATAATAGGTAATTACATTTCCTGAAATGAAAAAAAAAATATAATTATTTTTATTCACAAGTAATTTAAGTATTCTTATATGTATATGTATATATATTACAATGCTATAAATAATAGGTGTTTACATTTCCTGAAATGAAAAAAAAAATATAAAATTTTGAAAGCACGAATTACGAAATTGTTCTCATACTATAACAATTTCTCACACGACTTCGATATTGACATCGATTAAGTCATTGCGATTTACCTGATTTTTAAAACACTACTCTCAATCCATCATGATTAAAAAAAAATTGTAGTGCTTTAAAAATCTAGGCTCGGGTGCTAGCTGAAAGAGAAGAAAAAATAAAAAATAAACCTGTAAAATAGACTAAAAAAAAGAAAAAACCTGAAACGGAAAATACCTGTAAAATATATAAATAAAAAAAAACCTGAAATATAGAAAAGAGGAAAACCCTGAAATAAAAGAATAGGTATCATCATATGCAAAAGATAGCTAATAGATTATTAATTACCTGTGTGAGCGGTGAATCTCTTTTCGTGGGGCCCTGGCTTACAACCTACTTACAACCTACAGCTTTTTTAATTTATTTTTCATTTTTCTGTCTTTGGCATTATCGGCCTCATTTTGCAAGAGCCACTTTGCATTCTTGAATAAAAGGACAGTTAAGAGAAAATCTAATAGCTTCACGCGATGATCTCTACATTCGCCAGATACTATAAACCAGTCGGGAAACACTTTTTGTGTTTTTTCTTTTAGAGCGGACAACATTAAACACCTAAGACCTGCAATGTGGGCATATTTTGCGAAGAGCTGACGGTACCACACCATTTGGAGTCGACACACTTCGAAAACCCTGTCTTCAGGATTGACAAGCCTTAAATCGCTGTCATCCGTGAAGTTTTTTGATCTTATCAGGGCTTCTGAATGCAACTTCAGCTCCCCTTTTGTTTTCGTCATGGCGTGGGTGCACTTTTCACATTTTAACTTGCACAGCACTTTCTAGTAAATACCATAGCCAGTGAAGTAACGCTGCACTTGTACCTCAGCTTCATAGCTTTCTTCAGCAAAATTTAAATCTTCCACATCAATCTCTTCTAAAATGAGATCGTCATTTCGCTGTCTCCTACTTCTGCCTCAAGATGACGATCCTCGGGGCCTATATTCCAGTCTAAATTAATATCGTCATCATCTGTACAATTAGAACCTTTTTTCTCAAATCTCTGGCGTAAAATTTTCATTGAGATCAGTCGCGCAACTATGTATTGAATTTCGTGAGCTGAGGGATGGGTATTCATACCCTGACTAGCTCGTATGCGATAGAAAATGTTTTCTAACGCATCTTGATTTATTTTCCCGGTGAAAATAAATTTGAGGGAGCTGAGCTCAATGAAAAGTTCCTCGCATAACTTTTGCATCGCTAAAATCGTTATGCGGAAACCTTCGATGCACTTAACGCGTGCGTTTCCCGGCAACTGTACTGACCGGAAAAAATCTAGATGTTTATTTAATCTATCAATTTTTTTGGTGTCACCACGCCTAATCGGACATTTTGAAGGATTTTTCGACTGGAATCTTTTTGCATCCAATTCATCAAAGAGATCATTCATTTTTTTAACGAACATCTGTGTGGGCTTAGCGCATTTAATCACGTAGTCGTCACTGCCTAATAAATTTTGGGCCAAGGCCATGTCGATACCAGCGGCTACCGAATTGCTACGGACCTGAGTCGCGCATGAAACGCTCATTTTTTCCATAAAACCAGGATATACATATATGGCCCTCCGTTAGTTTCGGACAAATTTTAAAATGGGGATTCATTTGATCTATATCAAACAATTTTTTGATCACCTTGAAGCTTGTCACTCCATCTGATGTTAAGATGTCATATTTCATCAAGGTATTTCGGACGGACTTTATCAAGTGACAGTAATCGAACATGCAAAAAATTTTTGTGTCTTCGTGCAGGAAAAAGGGGCGATTCTCAGAAATCCCTAAAGTGTTAAAAATAGCATTGTTGATGGACCCTTGATCGCAAACTATACCTTTCAAATTTAACCCCATTTTTTTCAGTTGTGCGATATTTTTTCTTAAAATGGACAACAATGTCTCCGTACGTAGACCACCACTGGAGATATAATACGAAAACACGTATTTCCGTTTGGAGCACAATCCCTTAACCATAAAAAATAAACATTTGTTCCCAATTTTGTTTTCGCGTTGACCTTCCCCATGGTCTACAAACCCATCGATAACATCTCTAGCTTTATTATAGCTTAAGTCCGATTTGATGATGATTTCATCGAATAATAGAACGCTTATGCGTTCGGTGTCGGACATAGTTGAAACAATTTTTTCTAAATTATCACAGACATTGGCATCGAACCCCGGAACAACATATTTGATGGGGCGCCAACGCGAAAGGGATGATTTATGGGGCAAAGCAAAACCTAGATCGTCATGCATAAACGTATATGCTTTGGAGGACATATAATTGATGTTTTGGACCAATGTCTTTTCCTCCTCGCTATAACGATTTTTTTGGCCACTGAAGATCATTCTTGCGAAAGTTACAGCATCACTGCTTGAAGTTTCTTCCGCAAGAACTGCACGACTACACAAATATTTATGTTTTTGCAGTAGCTTCTCATTTTCTGCTTCTAACTCTTGAATTCTTTTTTTAAATTTTATTTCATTGCTCCGATAATAACGAGCAGCCTGAGCAAATCGTTCGCTACTGCTTGTGATTTCTAAGTCCTCACAGATGTTTTTGTTTTTGGGTACCTGCCTTGTTTCCTCTAGCATGGAATATTTTGCGAATTCTTCTAACGTAAGATCGTTTCCTACACCTACTGTACGATTTACGTACACTTTAGTAACGGGCGGGCAAACCCAATCAGAGCCAGTACTAGGTGAGCGACTTCTAGTAACTGGCTCTAATCTTAAAGATGGAACAGCCCCATCTAAAACTTTATAACGAGTTACTTGCTCTGGACTAAAGTGGCGCTTACAAACATATAACCTGTCAGTATCGGCTGGTTGCACGTTGCAAGCCAGGGCCCAACTATTTCGACCCTCTCCGCGTCGAGGAAAGGCGTATAACGTATGACCCTTTTCCACCACGCATCCTACCACGCAACAGCTTCGTTGCTTCTTCGGCATTGTACAGCTGTACGTAGGGTCATCGTCATGCCCTATTAAAAAAATTTATTTTATAATATAATAATTTATAAACATTCAATAATTTAAAAACATATAATAATTCATAAACATATAATAATTCATCAAACTACATATAACGCATCACTACGAAACGACAACACCAAATGACGTAAAAATTTGTATGCATTTATATTTTCACCCAATGAAGGTTATAGGCTTGTTTTTATGATGGAACTCCCTTCCCACAGCCCCCAGGCCTAGCCACCACTCTCATTCGTCACTAATAATAGAATATTTGCTTAAATTTAATCTAAAAAATCTTAGTTTTTCCTATTTCCCACTATTTATAGCGCACTCTAGACTTCATAGCATAAGCTGTTCAACTATGACCCAAATGCAAAGTTCAAAAACTGTTTCAGATAGAAAATTAATAAACTAATTTTGCTTAAAATTTTCCGATTGGTTGTTTTGATTTTATTCAACGAGGCATAGCAACGGATGCCGTGTATTGTAATATTATGGCTATTACAATAATAAAAAATTATTTTCTATGAAATATATGCACATACACATTCAAAAATAATTTAAATTTCTTAACTTCCTCCACTTTCCTGCCTCAAAACTCTAATGCTACCAGTTAGCAAACCTCACCCTCAATAAAAACCTATCCACCCTAATATTATATGAAATGTATGCAATAAAACCTATCCACCCTAATATTATATCAAATGTATGCAATACATATGTAGGTATGTGTGTTTGATATTCTTGTAGGTTCGCTTTAGCGAAATATAAAAACACACATACCTTCTTATGTATTGCGCAAAAACTTACCCAAACGAAGGGTGGGGATGGCACCCTTTCTTAAACATTTTCCACCCACAACATATGGCTCAAAATTCTTTACGCACACATATGAGTTGTGGGGTGGAAGATGCACCGCCGTCGGGATTTTTAAGTTGTCCCTCCATTTTGCCACTTCCTCAGGATCCTTTGGGAACGAAAACAGGCGTTTTTCATCCCGCGAACAACCGCGTACGCGACACAATCTATCACTCATTTTTTTTTTTTAATTTTAAATTTTGTGATGTCACGCACGGCGCTTTGAAAAAAAACGCTTAATTTGTACCGCGCTTTAAACACTCGAATACACGCACGCCGCTTTGAAAAAAACGCTAAATTTTTAACGCACTTTAAACACTCGAAAACCGATTTTAACGCCCGAATAAAAGTCCGCCCGTTGGAATTTGCAAGTCGCCTTCGCAATTTCGCAAAACTTAAATCCCGTTAACTTTTTGCGATTGGCATTTATTATTCTGGCGCAATTTTCCAAATTCCAAAGGGCGAAATAAATCACAAAAAAAAGCACCTGTAATGTCAAATACATTACGCCCCCTCACACAAACTTTTCTAATAATATCTTACATTGCTTATTGCTGTTAATAATATTCACTTGCTGTTAAATTTTCCGAATTGCCTTTTACGCTGTTAACTATTGGTGAAAAATGTGTCAGTGGTGAAATTGTCTTCGCGAGATGAGTACCCCTCGAAAATGAACACTTTCCTGTCATTAAGACTTCTCTATACATCAATGTTCTCTGGGTGTTACTAGCAGAGAACGTAAATTCATAGAGAAGGCGCAGGAACGAATGGACAGGTTAAATGTCAAAACACATCAAAACGAGGGTAGGAAGTTAACAGTAGAGAGTTAACATAGCGGAGCGTAGTCAACAGAAATAAATATAGCGTTTGCATTGAAATGTAAAATGCCATGATTTGATGTTAGGGAAAAGAAAATAACAGCAGACTTGTACATTTTTCTTTCATGCTTATTTGCCGTCGGCATTTTGCATGCGCAAATGGATTATTTCTTGTGAGATGAATAAATTAATTCTAAGTAACGCAATAGCACCGTAGGCCTAAGTGGCTAGAGTGCTCTATCAGTTAGTGTTATATTTCATATTTCTCTAATAAATAATAATAATAATAATTCTAAGTATATGCATGCATGAATATGAAATTTTAAGTATCTAATTGACTAAATTGTATTGAATTTAGGTCTATTATCAAAATTATTCAAATATCATAACACAAAAAATAACTTTGTAAACCATTCCATCTTCATGTGGCCATCCATATTCATGTGGGCAGAAAAAAACATGACTTGCCTCAAAATCCAGCTCATACACCTCTCATACACATCTGCATATAAAGAATTCAAAGCAAATAGACAAACGTATGCAAACAAATTTCTAATATACATATGTACATATGTACACATGTATGCAAAAATCACATTTCTTTTTCATGCTTATTTCCCGTAGGCATTTTGCATGCGCAAATGGATTATTTCTTGTGAGATGAATAAATTAATTCTAAGTAACGCAATAGCACCGTAGGCCTAAGTAGCTAGAGTGCTCTATCAGTTAGTGTTATATTTCATATTTCTCTAATAAATAATAATAATAATAATTCTAAGTATATGCATGCATGAATATGAAATTTTAAGTATCTAATTGACTAAATTGTATTGAATTTAGGTCTATTATCAAAATTATTCAAATATCATAACACAAAAAATAACTTTGTAAACCATTCCATCTTCATGTGGCCATCCATATTCATGTGGACAGAAAAAAAAAAAACTTGCCCCAAAACCCAGCTCATACACCTCTCATACACATCTGCATATAAAGAATTCAAAGCAAATAGACAAACGTATGCAAACATATTTCTAATATACATATGTATGTATGTATGTATGCAAAAATCACATTTCTTTTTCATGCTTATTTCCCGTAGGCATTTTGCATGCGCAAATGGATTATTTCTTTAAGTATCTAATTAACTGAATTGTATTGATATTAAGTGCATTATCAAAATAATTAAAAAATATTCACATAAAAAATTGGCTTTGTAAACCATTCATTTGCATCAACGGTTATTATTCAACAATATGTGTCCTTTTTAAATTTTTATATCCATATGTATGTACATACATATATTCATATACTAAATAGATATAACATCTACCATCCATATTCATGTGGGCAGAAAAAAATCTTGACCTGCCTCAAAACACAGCTCATATGTATGTTAACATGGCAAATGTTAACTTTTCACACGCCGATCAGCAACATGAGTACAGCAAAGGTACAACGCTTACACAGCGCTTCCCACAGTATTCCAGACGCACCGTCAGCAGAAAAGCCAACGGCAGCAACACCTCAACTGAATTAGGCCGGATGTAATGCACGCGCAACCCAAGTCAGCGATTCCTCGAAATTGCGCACGCCACCACAGGTAGCTCGGTGCATTTTAAGTTTAGGTTTTAGATTAAGAAATTTTGTAATTTTAGTTTTAAGTTGAACTCAATAAAGAGCGGTCGTTCCGCAATCTTTTTTAAAAAGATATTTCCACGCAAAAATCTTTAACTGGCGCCCAACGTGGGGCCAATTCGATAACATAACGCGGGTGTGAACAAAAAAAAGGAGCCGTCTCCAGTAATAGTGTCCATAGTGTCCTAAAAATAGAAGAGCCGCCTTCAAGTGTTCCGTTCGCGAGTGGTACCTGAATTGGCCCCCGAACCTGGTGGACATAAAGGGCTTTTCCAAGCTGTGCCACCAACAGCTAAGAACGTGTGCCGGAAGAAGGATTCCCTGGCAAGCGGGGACCATCAACAATCCGCCGCACCAACAGCTAAGAACAAGTGCCGGAAAAAGGGATTCCCTGACAAACAGGGACCATCAACAATCCGCCGTATCCAAGAGTGACGGAAAAGAGGCCCCCTAGTAGCGTAAGCAAACGGGAGACGCAAGCCGTCAGCCGCGCACCGAATCAGTAAATCTTCATTTAAGTAAAGGTCAACAATAAAATGTTCCTGTACACTTTTATGTAAGTCTATAAATTTAAGTTATACATTTGTAAAAATCTTGAAGATATTAAATATAAAAATATTATTGTACTAAAATTTTAAATACAAAAAGTGAAGAAAAATTAAGAGAAATTTTATATAAGAGAAAAATTCTAAAAGAGAAATTTTGTAAGAAAATTAACGCAACTAAACAAAAGTGAAGAAAAAATCAAGAGAAATTTTATATAAGGAAAAAATTCTAAAAGAGAAATTTTGCAAGAAAATTAACGCAATTAAACAAAAAGTGAAGAAAAAATCAAGAGAAATTTTATTTAGAAAAAAAATCTAAAAATAGAAATTTAGTAAGGTTAAGAAAATAATACAACTAAATAAAAATAAAAAATAAAAAGAAACTATAATATTGCTTAACTCTGCGATTCCTACGGGACCCTCCAGAGTAGGAAAGCCCTCCTTCCTAGAAGGAGTAAAACAAATATAGAGCTTATAAAGGACGGCTCGTACAGCCAATAACTTAATAAAATTTAAACCTAATAACATAGCTTAATTCTGCGATTCCCAACACCAGGGACCCTCCAGGATAAGAAAGCTCTCCTTCCAAGAAGGAGTAAAACAAAAATAATAATTATAAAATTCATAAAGAACGGCTCGTACAGCCAGTAACTCAATAAATTGCAAATTAATAATATAGCTTAATTCTGCGATTCCCAACACCAGGGACCCTCCAGGATAAGAAAGCTCTCCTTCCAAGAAGGAGTAAAACAAAAATAATAATTATAAAATTCATAAAGAACGGCTCGTACAGCCAGTAACTCAATAGATTGCAAATTGATAATATAGCTTAACTCTGCGATTCCCAACACCAGGGACCCTCCAGAGTACGAAAGCCCTCCTTCCAAGAAGGAGTAACCACATATTACACGCAAAAGCTGCGATTCACCACCTTCGGGGGGACCCTCCAGCTTTATCAATAATAATAAGAAAAAAAATAAAAATAAAAAACCAAAAATTTAAATAAAAAATATATTATAAAAAATCAAAGGAAAAGAGAAAAACTATCATGTCAAATCCAAATAATTTGGTAAGACCTCCAGTGCTAAGCGCTCCTCCTCCACAATCTGTTCCTTCCTCTTCGAATGCAAATGCATTCAACATGGAACAATTGACGAACGTTATAGCAGGAGTCGTAAATAGCATACTTAAACAAGAGGGACGAAACTTAGTTCAAGCTGCCCTCAACCCTAATGCGAACTTTACTGACATTTCGGACGTGACTATCGATTCTAGCCTACCGAACAATATAACAGAGTTAGACAAGATTCCAGATGTAGTGAGATGTTTGCGTGAATTTTCGGGAAACCCAGGGGAATTCAACTCCTGGAAAAAGAGCGTAGATCGCATTTTGCAGATCTACGAACCGCAAAAAGGAACGCCTAAATATTATGGAATCCTCAACGTCATACGTAACAAGATTGTGGGCAATGCCGACATTGCCCTGGAATCGTATAACACGCCTCTGGACTGGAAAGCGATTTCCAGATGCCTCACTTTACATTACGCGGACAAACGCGACATCGGTACCCTTGAGTACCAAATGACCTCCTTAGTGCAGGGCAACCTGACGGTCCAAGAGTTTTATCAGCGCGTCTATTCCCACCTGTCACTTATCCTTAACAAAATCGGATGCATGGAAGTTAGTCAAGAAGCCATGCATCTAATCACGCGTACCTATCGGGATAAGGCCCTTGACACCTTTATTCGAGGACTTAGAGGCGATCTGCCAAAGACTCCTCGGAATGAGAGAACCAGCGGATCTTCCACAGGCTCTTCATTTATGCCTAAAGTTAGAAAACCAGAGTTTTCGTTCCTACTACGCACTGAAAGGCAGTGACCAGAACAGGAAACCTCACAACTTTCGTCCACCCCTTCCACCAAGAAGGTCCAACAATGAGTTCTACCCTGAATTAGCATATTTTCCCCAGTCGCGACCAAACCCGGCTATCCCCAATAGAGCGCATAGACCATATTTTCAACGGCATTATCAGCCCAACATATCTCAGCAACCAAACAACCTAACACCGCGTCCGCAACCGTTTCCGTTTCCGAAACCTCAACCACGACCGGAACCAATGGACATAGATCCATCATTACGTACACGCCATGTTAATTACATGAACAGACCACGCGCTAACGACTTTTTCGGTAAGAGACCTCCGATCGATAGCCCACCGGTTCCGAATAAAGTGCAAAGGAATTTTCATATAGATTCCGACCAAAATTATGGTCAAGAGCAATCTATAGCAGAACATACAAATGACTATGAAGACCAGTACGATGAATTACAAGACAACGATCAGACTGACATAACAGATATACATTTTTTAGATTAACTCACTCTTCGCTGCCTTATTTTGAATGCAGACTGGAGAGTGGAAAAATAGTGAAATTTCTAATTGACACGGGATCAACGAAAAACTATATTCAACCTTCCATCGTCCCTAATCCAATCAAAAATGAATCAAACTTTTTCGCAAAATCAATAGCAGGGGACATAGAAATAAAGGAACATACTTTCCTAAAACTTTTTAATACAGAGTCAAAATTAAAATTTTTCCTTCTCCCAACGCTACGTTCATTCCATGGTATCCTTGGAAACGACAGCCTTAAAATTCTCGAAGCTGTTATCCACATCAAAGACAATTTTATGTCAATCAAGGGTAACACCAAAATTAAAATAAAGCAACTTGAATCCAATTCAGCGAACGCAATTAACATTACAGAAGATCATATGACATCTACCCAACGAAGCAGAATCAACAATTTAGTGAACAACTTTTCTAAACTCTTTGCGGAGCCTAACGACAAACTTACTTACACTACGAAAGTTATAGGCGAAATTAGGACAAATAAAGATACCGCAGTTTACACAAGATACTACCCCTACCCAATGGCATTAAAAGGTGAGGTAGAATCCCAAATTAAAACAATGCTAGACGACGGCATTATTCGACCTTCAAGGTCACCATATAATTCACCAGTTTGGGTTGTAGCAAAAAAACCGGACTCTCAAGGCAATAAACAGTACAGAATAGTAATCGACTATCGCAAACTCAATGCGATAACCATAGCGGATCGTTATCCAATACCCCAAATTAATGAGGTACTGTCCCAATTAGGGAAAAATCAATATTTCTCAGTCCTAGATTTAAAAAGCGGATTTCATCAAATCCCATTAAAAGAATCTGATATCGAGAAAACCGCTTTCTCAATTAATAACGGCAAATACGAGTTCACGAGGTTACCATTTGGACTCAAAAACGCTCCTTCAATATTTCAGCGCGCGCTTGATGACATTCTTCGCCATCACATTGACAAAATTTGTTACGTTTATATCGACGACATTGTCGTATTTAGTAAATCCGAATTAGAGCATGCCCTCCATTTACAACAAATTTTTAAGACGCTTGAAGATGCTAACATGAAAATACAGCTGGACAAATGTCATTTCTTTAGAGACTCAGTAGAGTTCCTGGGATTCATAATTTCATCCAAAGGGATAACGAAAAACCCTGCAAAGGTGGAAGCAATAGCGAAGATTCCATATCCAAAAACTATTAAACAACTCCGTTCATTTCTAGGCCTTTCAGGCTATTATCGCCGTTTCATAAAAGATTATGCTATGCTAACTAAACCTCTAACTTCACTCTTAAGAGGGGAAGAGGGACGTATTTCAAAAACTAAATCAACCAAGATAAATATTGTATTGAACAGCGAAGCAAAAGATGCCTTCAACAAAGTCAAGAACTCTCTTATGTCCGATGACGTTATACTGGCATACCCCGATTTTAGTAAAGAATTTCATCTAACAACCGATGCTTCCAATTATGCCATCGGTGCAGTCCTCGCACAAGATAAGAAACCCATAGCTTTTATATCCAGAACACTTACTAAGACAGAAGAATCCTATGCGACAAACGAAAAAGAATTTCTCGCCATAATATGGGCACTAAACAATTTCAGAAACTACCTTTATGGCTCAGCCAAAGTCAATATATTTACGGATCACCAACCCTTGACACAAGCACTGAGCAACAAAAACAATAATGCAAAAATGAAACGCTGGAAAGCTATCCTGGAGGAATATAATCATGAACTCCATTATAAACCAGGTACGACAAACGTTGTGGCCGATGCCCTCTCAAGAACGATAACCGAGCCAATAAACGCTCTGTCCACAACCCAACACAGTGACGATAGTTCATCCGATAATCTAATCCCGCACGTAGAAACTCCGATAAACGTTTTCAAAAATCAAATATTTTTAAACACTGGGTTAACTTCAACATATCAATTTAAAATAATATTTCCCACTTATCACAGACACATTTTAGAGGAACCAGTTTAAAATTCAGCAAATCTAATATGCCTCCTTAAGAGATACCTAAATCCATCCGTAGTGAATTGTATTAAGACAGAAGAACGCATTATGGGAAAAATTCAGGAAATATACCCAATACATTTTAGCAACTATAAAATTCGATTTACTCAACTTCAAGTACAGGACGTTACAAATGAACAAGAACAGGAAGAAATTGTAATTACAACCCATAAAAGAGCACACAGAAACCACCGAGAAAATAAATCTCAAATCCTTGAAAAATACTACTTCCCATCAATGACGAAGAAAATAAAAACAATAATTCAGCAATGCTCAATATGCAAGGAAAATAAATACGACCGGCACCCCAGTAAACCAGAACTAGGCGAAACGCCCATACCGCAATACCCTGGACAGATTTTGCATATTGATATTTACATCACCGACAGAAATATAGTATTGACAGCAATAGACAAATTCTCAAAATATGCACAAACCAAGATAATTAAATCAAGAGCAATAGAACACGTAAAAGAACCCCTACGAGAATTGCTTTTCCAATTTGGCGTACCCGAATCAGTGGTTATAGACAACGAAACTTCCCTTAATTCTGCAACTATAAAATTTCTGCTCGAAGACACTCTCAACATAAAAATTTTTAAAACACCGCCTTATTCCAGTTCAGTTAATGGCCAAGTCGAACGATTTCATTCTACCTTAACAGAAATAATGCGCTGCCTAAAAGCAGAACGGAATTTTACTTCATTTGCTGAACTCCTTGATAACTCAGTCTATGAATATAATTATACCATCCACTCAACAACAAAAAAGAAACCAATAGAGATATTTTTCGGGAGAAGAGTCTCCACAGACCCAAGCCAGTTCGAAAAGGCAAGGGAGGAAAACATTTTAGAATTAAAAAATAAACAGGCAAAGGACCTTTGTTTTCACAACAAAAAAAGGGAAACCATAAAAATTTATCATCCAGGCGAAACTATCTATGTAAAAATAAACAAAAGGCTAGGCACAAAAATTACCCCAAAATTCAAAAAAGAAATAGTAAAGGAGAATAAACACTCAACCATAGTAACAGAATCGGGAAAAATAGTTCACAAAAGCAATATAAAAAACTAGAATAAAACTGTCTAACCTTCTTTTCAGAACTCTCTTTATTTCGACCTCCGCAACAATAGACATTTATGACTACTCTACTGCTCAACTGGTTACAATCAATGACGGGACAGCAAAAATTCAAAACGGAGCCTTTAGGCTAATACATATAATCGACCTTAACAAATACGAACAATTTCTAACGGACATTTACGAATACATTTCTTCAGACATTCCTAAGGATAGCATTTTACTACCTATCCTAAAGCACGAATTAGTCCAATCTCTCCAAATCCTTGATACCCTTAAACCAGCAAACTTACGACAAAAAAGATCAATAAATATTCTAGGTACTGCCTGGAAATTTATAGCCGGATCCCCCGATCATGAGGATCTAGAAGCAATATCAAATAATCTAAACCAGCTTAACAGCAATAATGATAAACAAGTTCTTATAAACGAAATTTTTAATGAAAAAATTAATAACGTTACACAAATTGTGAATAAAATTTTTAATAATATACGGAAAGATATGAGTATAGTAAATGAAATAATTATTAATTTACAAAATAGAATTAGATTAATAAAAGAGGAATTAATAAATATTAAATATGCCGTACAATGGGCAAAGAGAGATATATTAAACTCATTATTGTTAAACAAGAACGAAATTGAAATTGCACTTGAAAAATTAGAAAATGATGAAATTCCATTTAAAAATGCGGAACAGGCATTAGAAATATCAGAAGTTAATGTTATTAGCAAAAATTTTACAATTTTTTACATGGTAAAAATACCATTAACAATTAAAGAAAATTTTCAAAAAATTATTATAAGACCTGTAATAAAGGCAAATAACACTATAATTAATGTCGAATATAGTGAAATATTAAAAGGAAACAATCAAGTTTACGGAATAAAAACTCATTGTAATAACTATAAGATAATTGAAATTTGTAAACAAAAGCAGATAGTTAATATAACTAATAGTAATTGTATACCTAGAATAATTAATAGCTTTAATTCAACTTGCACCATAAGCAACGGGCACCATATTCCACATATTGAAGAAATAAAATCAGGTATTTTACTACTTAATGGCTTTATGGGAAAAATAGATGCTGACGCAACAACCCAGAACTTGACGGGAACTCATGTTATCAACTTCCATAACTCAACATTGAAAGTTAATAATCAAATATTCATCAACTATGAGGCAATTCCTCCTCCAGCTATCCCAGCTGTCCTACAACCGGCACCAATCGAAAACGAACGGATTGAATTGCTTTCACTAAAATCTCTGCAAGAACTGCATATAAATAATACCCGAAAAATAAATCTTCTAAAGACAGTAACAATATCAACTGGCTCACTTTCACTTGGATCAATTGCAGCTATTACTTGCATAGCACTAATATTTTTCAAATTTTGGAGGAAAACTCAAAACAAAATCGCACAAAGCTTAGACAGCAACCAGATGCCTCCAGCAAGCCTCAACTTGGGCCAACTCAAAGATCTGCCAAAAGATCAATCAACATATGTAAGTTTCAATAACTTACCCTATTTCTAACAACGCTCGAGGACGAACGTTTTTAAGAGGGGAAGTGTTAACATGGCAAATGTTAACTTTTCACACGCCGATCAGCAACATGAGTACAGCAAAGGTACAACGCTTACACAGCGCTTCCCACAGTATTCCAGACGCACCGTCAGCAGAAAAGCCAACGGCAGCAACACCTCAACTGAATTAGGCCGGATGTAATGCACGCGCAACCCAAGTCAGCGATTCCTCGAAATTGCGCACGCCATCACAGGTAGCTCGGTGCATTTTAAGTTTAGGTTTTAGATTAAGAAATTTTGTAATTTTAGTTTTAAGTTGAACTCAATAAAGAGCGGTCGTTCCGCAATCTTTTTTAAAAAGATATTTCCACGCGAAAATCTTTAACTTGTATCTACATATAAAAAATTCAAAAGCAAATAGACAAACGTATGCAAACATATTCCTAACATATGCAAAAAAAACTCATCTAAACGGCATTCGCGTACATAAACATATGTATGTATATATGCATATATGAATACATATGTTGGGACAATGTACATATATACGTAAATGTGTCTATTCTAAGCAAAACAATGAATATTCCTATATACATATAATATAACCGCACATACTTACTTTTGCCCTTACATGTGTATGCTTCCAAAACTAAAATTCTAAGCCTAGCGACTACAAGAACAAAATGCATTCCTAGGCGTAGCTGCTGCGGCCATGATTATTTACCCGCGACGGCGCTGAACAGTTTCAAATATTAAAGAGCACAACAAAAGCAAATTCATTGATAAGTTCGAGCTCATATTTCTACGAGCAAAGTACTTTCATTCATAAAACGAGCCGCCCATATGCCAATTTTCGCGACCATTCGAAAATAGTCAATATTGGAATATTTCGCGTTGAATTATTTGCCAATATTTGGTAAATCTTGAATTTTTGTCAAGTCGAGTGGCCGCGGCTCCGTACATATGTATGCATCAATATATGTATGTAAATATGTGTTCTAAATTCTCGCAAGTGCTCGCAGCTTCATATGTATGTACGTCTATGGAAGTTTGTAGGCATGTATTTATGTATATGCGTGTTTGCTTTTGCACGTCCATATGAACGATTTTTCATATGCAGATATTCATTTGATTTAGCTGAACGAATATATTGATTTTGTAAGGAAATCCTGTCGAATTAAATTATTGTCGTGATTAAGTGAAAATTGTAGTGGTTTAAAAATCTAGGCTCAGGTGCTACCTAAAAAATAAGATAAAAGGAAAACCTGAAAGATAGAGAAAAATCTGAAAGACGGAGAAAACCCTGAAAAATAAAATGTTACTCATTGCAATTCGATGTAACTCTGTACCATTAAAACCATTTTTGGAAATATAGTAGGAAAATACATACTTCCACTTAGAGCACAACCCTTTAACCATAAAAAAACAACATTTGTTCCCTATTCTGCTTTGACGTTGACCTTCCCCATGGTCCACAAACCCATCAATTATATCCCTACTTTTATTATAAGTAAGATCCGGCTTGATGCTAATTTCATCAAATAATAAAATGCATATGCGTTCTGTGCCGGACATTTTGCTAGCAATTTTGCTTAAATTGTTAACGACATTGGCATTGAAACCTGGAACAACATACCTGATGGGGCGCCAACGCAAAAGCGATGATTTGTGTGGTAAACAAAAACCTACATCGTCACGCATAAAAGTATATGCTTTAGTGGACATATAGTTCAAATTTTGAGCCAATGTCTTTTCGTCCTCATTATACCAACCTTTTTTGGTACTGATGATCATTTTTGCAAAAGTTGCTACAACTTTCTTCAGCAATTATTGCACGTTTCAACAACTCAGAATATTTATTTTTTATTATTTTCTTTTTCAAGCTCCTCAATACGTTTATTGATTTTGACCGCGTTGCTCTGATAATAGCAAGCAGACTGAGCAAACCGTTCGCGAGTGATTGTGGTTTCTAAGTCCACGCATATCTGATTACTATAACTAGCCTGCCTGTTTTCCTCTAATATCGAATATTTCTCAAACTCTTCCAGAGTTAAATCTTCTTCTACTTGCTTAACTACCCTACAATAAGTTGCAGTGACGGGCGGGCAAGCCCAATCAGAGCCAGCACTAGGCGAGCGACTTATATTTACTGGCTCTAAATTGAAGCAAGGAAAAGCCCCTTTCAAGAGTTTATATTTTGTAACCAATGTGGGTTCAAAATGGCGTTGCCAAATAAAAACCCTGTCAGTGCTTGACACTTGCACGTTGCAAGCCAAGGCCCAATTCTTACGGGTTTCTTCGTCCCTAGGAAACGCAAAAAGTATAACTTTATCCTTAGGCACGCAGCTCTCGATACATCAGCTCCTTTTTTTCTTTTTTTCGGTCCACTTGTTCGGTATAACATCATCATAGCCTAATTAAAATTTTTATTTTAATTTTTACAAAATTTAAATTGAGGTATATTCAGTATAATCATATTATTGAAATGAAAAATAGAACGACCCTTTATACTCTTAAATGCAACCCTGCTCATACTATGTAATTTACAACTCTGATGAATAAACATGTTCTCTCTTCCGGTCTTGATTTTCTACAAACAGGTTGTGTTTTATTTCACTGCGTACAATTTTTATAGTTTCTCAACAGGTTATGGGCCTTTTGCAAATTTTTCTTTAAAAAATGGCGACCGGGGTGTTAAATTTCCCATTTGAGCGGCTACGTGGCCGAGAAAATTTCGACGTTTGGAAGAGGCACGCGAAATCGTACCTGGTGCTAAAAAACTGTTGGAAGGTAACAGAGGCTGGCGTACAAGACGTTAAGGAAAAGGATACCGATGAACGGGCGCTGGCGGAAATTACGCTAATGCTCGAACCGTGTAATTTTGCACATATAGCAAATGCTACAAGCGCAAAAGAGGCTTGGGATTCACTGATGACGGCATATGAGGACAGCGGCCTTACACGAAAAGTTGAGCTGCTTAGAAAGTTAGTGCAGACCAAATTGGAATACTTTTCCTCTATGCAAGACTATGTAAATGAATTGGTGATGACATCCATTAAAGTGCGTAATGCAGGCTTGAGCATTGATGAAGAGGTCATTGCATCTTTAATGCTTGCGGGATTGCCGAGCGATTACCAAGCACTAGTGATGGCTATAGAAAATTCAAAATCCAAATTAACTGTCGACAGTGTCAAGGGTGTATTGATGCAAGACGTAAAATTTGACCGAAGCCACGATTCAACGGAAAATGCCTTGTATTCGAAGAATCACCAACAAAGAAAAGGTGACCGAAATTCTAAGAAAAAAAAGTTCAGATGTTTTAATTGTGGGCAAGAAGGCCACATGCGTAAAGAATGCCATAAGGCTATACAAATAGCGAATGAAAGCGAAGGTAAGAACAAGACGGCGATGTATTCAAATTCGCTATTAGCAAATTCGTGCTTTTACTCTCAGAGCGGCAAAAGCTCGTGGTATGTTGACTCAGGAGCAACGTCGCATATGACAAATGATCGCCGGTTGATTTCGAAAGAGAGAGCGGCACAGCACAGTGAAGTAATTTTGGCAAATAAACAACGAGTAACTGTCAAGAGTGTAGGTGACGTTAGCCTAATGCTGAATGTAAGAAAGAGACAACTTTTAGCTAATGTTCGAAACGTAGAGTATGTTCCTAGCCTTTGCGCTAATCTTTTGTCAGTGCGGCAAATGACAAAGCAAAACAAAAGGGTTGTGTTCGAAGGCAATGTGTGTAACATTTTGGATTCGAAGGGAACATTGATTGCAACAGCGCATGCGGATGGCGATTTGTATAAGTTAGACTGCGAAAAAGTTCCAGTTGGAAGAGCAATGACAGCGATGAACAGTTTTGAGCTTTGGCATCGTAGGCTAGCACACATATGCCCAGAGCATTTAAAGAAAGTTATGCGTGCTTCTATAGGTATTGATTTTGGAAAGATTAGCAACGAAAAGTGTGTGGTTTGCGTGAAAGGAAAGCAAACGCGTGCTTCCTTTAAAAGCAGTGGTATTCGGGCTGAAAATTTACTAGACTTAATACATACGGACGTAATGGGTCCGTTCGCAGAAAAGTCATTTTCTGGTGCTCGTTTTTTGTTGACATTCGTCGACGATTTTTCGCATAAACTGTTCGTGGTGCCAATTAAACACAAAGCAGAAGTGTTTGATGAATTCGTGAAATTCAAGAAACTTGTTGAAAACCAGTGCTCGCGTAAAATAAAAATTATTCGGTCAGATAATGGCACTGAATACATCAATGAAAAATTTCAGAAGTTTTGTTTATCTGAAGGTATTGTACATCAAACTACCTCACCGTATACCCCGGAGCAAAACGGCGTTGCTGAGAGGATAAATCGAACAATCATTGAAAAAGTGCGGTGTATGTTAATCGACTCGGGATTAGAAAAAGGTTTTGGGCTGAAGCTGCAAATACGGCTGCGTATATATTAAATCGTGTTCCGTATGCGATGAATTTGAAAAGCCCTTACGAAATATGGACACGCAAAAAACCGAACTTGAAATTTTTAAAATTATTTGGATGTAAAGCCATGGTCCATGTACCACGGGAAAAACGAAAGAAGTTAGATGCTAAGTCTTTTGAGTGTATTATGCTTGGTTATTGCAGCGAATTAAAATCGTATAGGTTGTTCAATCCTAAAACACAAAAAATCATAATTAGTCGGCATGTTGTTTTTTTTGAAACACAAGATAAATATACGAGAAAAATGAACTGTACGCTTGAAATACCAGATGCGGGTGAATTATTCAACAGTGTCAATTCAGAAGAGGCAAATAATAAAGAATCGTCAATTGTTGAAGAAAAGCCGACAAAATCAGATTTTGAAAGTGCAAATGACTCAGATGAAGTTGAAGTTTCGGGTGGTCATATTATAAGACGTTCAGAAAGAATCGCGGCAAAAAGAGATGGTGTAAACTTTTTTGTAACTGATTTCACATCAGATGACCCTCAAAATCTAGAAGAGGCTCTAGCTGGTGAGCATGCGAATGAATGGAAAACCGCAGTTGATAGTGAAATGAACTCTCATTATTTGAATAAAACGTGGTGTTTGAGTGAACTGCCATCTGGTAAGAAAGCCATCAAGTCCAGGTGGGTATTTAAAACTAAAACAGACGCAAATGGCGCAGTAATACGACGGAAAGCTAGGCTGGTGATCAAAGGGTGTAATCAAACAAAAGGTATTGACTACGAGGATACGTTTGCTCCTGTAGTTCGATACACTTCCTTGCGTTTTCTTTTGGCGGTAGCAGCAAAACACGACCTACTTATCCATCAGATGGATGCAGTCACAGCATTTCTCAATGCTGAGATTGACGACGAAATTTACATGGTACAACCTAGCGGATTTGAAGATGGTTCTGACCGTGTTTGTAAGTTACTGAAATCTTTGTATGGACTTAAGCAGTCAAGCCGACTGTGGAATGAAAAGTTCAACAACGCTTTACTAAAGTTGGGTCTTACACGTAGCAATGTAGACCAGTGTGTGTATTTCAAAGTACATAACGGCGAGATGCTGTTTGTTGCCGTATATGTCGACGACGTTTTATTGTTTTCAAACGACGAGTGCAGCATGAATATGCTAAAAAAGCAACTTTCATCAGAATTTAGTATGAAGGATCTTGGTGAAGTATCCTCAGTGTTGGGTATGCGTGTCACCAGAGACATTAATGCGGGCACCATCGCGGTCGACCAGTCGCAGTATATCACAGATATGTTGAATCGGTTTGGAATGTTAAATAGCAATCCAGTTGCAACACCAATCGATTTGAATCAGCGTTTAAGCACCACAATGTGCCCTACTGACGAAGCGGAGCAGCGTGAGATGAGTAAAATTCCGTATATGCAAGCTGTTGGGTGCTTATTATATGCAGCACAAGTAACGCGGCCTGACATCAGTTTCGCTGTGAACGTTCTAAGTCGTTTTTCGACAAATCCAGGAAAAGCACACTGGGTTGCAGCAAAGCGCGTGATGCGTTACTTGAAGGGTACCGTAAACAGCGGTCTTGTATTTCGCAGAGAAGCAAGCAATCTTACTGGGTATTGCGACGCAGATTGGGCTAGTGACCTCGATGAAAGGCGATCGACGACAGGCTATATATTCACGTTTCAAGGAGGTCCGATCTCTTGGTGTACTCGACGACAGCGAACTGTTGCGCTGTCATCAACTGAGGCAGAATTTATGGCCATGACATCAGCAATCCAAGAAGCAACGTGGCTAATGCGATTACAACAAGAGCTGATACCAAATATGGCGAATGGTATGGTTCTTTACTGCGACAATAAAAGTGCTATACAAGTGGCTATGAACAATTCATATTCACCTCGCACAAAACACGTTGATATAAAAGGTAAATTTATTCGACAGCACTTAGACATTGGTAAAATTAAATTAATATACATACCAACTAACGACATGCTGGCTGACATCCTGACCAAAGGTATAGTTAAGGTGAATCATATCAATATTTGTAAGTCACTTTGTCTTATTAAAAAGTAAATAAAATTTGTTTGATATGCTTTAATTTGAATTGACATGTAATGTAATTAACGATATATTTTTTAAATAATCTAGAAAAAAGGTGTCGTTCAGGAAAAGTATTGAAATGAAAAATAGAACGACCCTTTATACTCTTAAATGCAACCCTGCTCATACTATGTAATTTACAACTCTGATGAATAAACATGTTCTCTCTTCCGGTCTTGATTTTCTACAAACAGGTTGTGTTTTATTTCACTGCGTACAATTTTTATAGTTTCTCAACACATATACATATATAAAACAAGAAACCGCACCCTCCGGGGATTTATAGTTTTCAAGTAATTAATCGATAAAATTGTGTAATTTAGCGAAAGGATATTGTTGTTTTGAATAAAAGTATAAAAACCAGTAAAAATGCGTTTGTGACCATATATTTTATGAATTGAAGTGAAATTTAGAACAAAATACATACATATATGTATTATATTGTACCAATTTATAAGTGTATTGTATTAAAATGCGTGTAAACATTGAAAGATATAAAAGTTGTTCATGAGCCACTCCCTTACATCTCAACCAAGTTTCATTAAATAAATCATTATACTTGGCTTCAAATTACCCATACGGCATTATCCTACACCCGATCCTTTAAATTCAAAAGTTTTTTATAAATATGTAAATAAAATAATGAGAATGTGCTCATTCAAGTTCAATTGGTTACAAGCAATCATAAGAGCTTTTCAATATTTGGCGCAATTTTCATATATGTACATATGTATACACATTTATCTAATCAAAATCAAATCTAATGCAATCATACATTTTTTCCAATATTTGGCGCAATTTTCATATAGTAAACCTAAAATAAATATGTCCTTTGCTAATATATGTATATAAACATGCATACATAAAATTTCGCGCAATTTTCATAAAAAACCAAAAAGAACAAATCTGTAAACATGCATACAAATCATATGGACATATCAAATGAGCAAATCTGTTCTGTACGCAAGCAAATGTAAGCTAATGTAAACTACATTTTTTCACACTTGCGTATCACTCTCTCCCTCTCATTTCTCTCCGGCAGCCATATTAATTAATTTCCTACTGTTAACTTGTGCTTTCCTACCCGTATTTTGTTAGGAGGAACGGGCCGGGACTGCGCCTTCTCTATGAATTTACGTTCTCTGTTACTAGTATGATTCAGGGCTGCCATCTCACACTCGGTCATCCTGAATGTCATATACCTGAGATGACTCTTCGTCGTGATCGACTTCATTGTGCTCATAATACCGCCATAGCCTTATATTATCTGCGCTAGTTGATGTTTGACTTGGGCGTCGAAAGTCCCCAACTTTTTTCCCATCGTACCTGCCATGTCTTTTAACTTTGCTTACTTGGTATGGGCCGATGTATTTACTGGCCAGTTTTTTACCTGTTACGAACTGTGTGACTTTGATGTCTACTAAATCGGATATCTGATATCCATGCTCTCCTTTTCGTTTTCTATCATAGTTGGATTTGTACACTTCTTGCGCTTTAAGTATTTGTTTTCTGGCTTCCTGACGGATTTGGTTTCGCTCATTTTGTGCGACTACCAGCAGTTCTTCTTGGAGTACTTTTAGCAGCTCTATATTGACTTGGGCGTCGAAAGTCCCCAACTTTTTTCACATCGTATCTGCCATGTCTTTTAACTTTGCTTACTTGGTATGGGCCGATGTATTTACTGGCCAGTTTTTTACCTGTTACGAACTGTGTGACTTTGATGTCTACTAAATCGGATATCTGATATCCATGTTCTCCTTTTCGTTTTCTATCATAGTTGGATTTGTACACTTCTTGCGCTTTAAGTATTTGTTTTCTGGCTTCCTGACGGATTTGGTTTCGCTCATTTTGTGCGACTACCAGCAGTTCTTCTTGGAGTACTTTTAGCAGCTCTATATTGGCTTCGTTTCGCATCTTTACACCGAACATCACTTCAAACGGTGTAAACTTTGTAGAAGAGTGAACGTGAGAATTGATTGCGCGTTGCACTTGTGACGTATATTTGTACCATTTATCCGGCTTTTTTGCTGACATCTTTGCTAGAATAGAAATAATTACGCGGTTCACTCTCTCGATCTGACCGTTTCATTTTGGGACGCCGGTTGTTACCTCAACATGGTAGATTTTATTTTTTTCGTAAATTCTTTAAACAGTTTCGACGTGTACGCTGTGCCTTGGTCGCTTATTATACGCAGCGGACTGCCGAATAGTGTCACCCATGACTCCAGGTGCCTTACAACTTCCTGTGCATCTGTGCTCTTGGTAGGGTATATCCACGTATACTTGGAGAAACCATCGACGATAGCGAAAATATACTTATTACACTTTGGTGTTGTATCCAGAGTACCCAAATGGTCGACATGGAGGGTAGAAAGGGGACTGCCCCTTTAACAATAAAATGCAGATAATCTTCTTTCTTACCCAGCATATGATTGTGCATAATGCATTCGACACAATTTTGAATTACCTGCTGAACTTTCTTTTCAAGATGAGGAATATAGTAACTCTGTCGTATAGCATGCATTGTCTTTTGGCCACCCATGTGCCCAAATCTATGCGTCTCTTTAATTATTTCGTTCTCCATGCTCTTTGGTATAGCCAATACATCTTGCCCATCGACTTGCTTATAAGCTAATTGGTTTTTCAATTTGAAGTTTTCATATGGTTTTTCTTTAAGAATCTATGCTACAGCTGTCAAATGTGAGTCCTGCTTTTGAGCTCTTGCGATCTGGGCTTGAACTTCTGAGGTCACTGTCATCACGGGAAGTCGACTTAAGCTATCCACATGCTTCATTCTGTTGCCAGATCGGTGCTCTATATTGTATGCAAAATCTAGCAGGTACATCAACCATTGAACCACTTCACGTGGTATATCGTTCTTCGCATTTGTCTGCTTGAAAGCCGTGCAATCTGTGCCTAGTGTAAACTGTATACCCATCAGGTATTGACGCAACTTTTTTGTGGCTAAGTATGCTGCTTTTACCTCAAGAAAATAGCTGTGTAATTTTTCTTCTTGGGGAAAAGTCTTTTTACTCCAGTAGAAAACCGGATGCCATTCTCCGTTCTGGAGCTGTTTCAGCGTTGCCCCGAACCCATGTTTCGACGCATTGACGTGCAGCTGTGTCTCAGCGTTCTGCTAATATATTTGCAGTATAGGTTCTGCAACGAGTGCCGACTTCAAATCATCAATTGCCTTTATTTCTTCTTCTTTTATCTGAAATACTTCGTTTTTTCTTAACAGTTGTGTCAAGGGCCTAGCTATACCAGCATAATTACGGATAAACTTTCGAAAATATCCGGTTAAACCCAAACAAGCCTGTACGCCTCGAATGTTTTTTGGTATCGGAAAGTTTTTGACAGCTTTGACTTTGCTTTTTCCCGGCCAGATACGCCCATTCTCAACTTCGTGTCCCAAAAACTCGACTTTCTTTTTCAAAAATTGGCATTTCGACCACTTAATTTCCAAACCATACTGCTGGGCTTGGTTCAATACCATTTGCATATTGTCTAAGCATTGTTCTTCTGTACCTCCAAAAATAATAATATCATCAAGATAAATTTCCTTTATGTGGTTAACATATCTTATGAAAACAGCGGGCGAATTACAAAAGCCAAATGGAGCCCTGTTAAATTCATAAAGACCTTCTTTTGTGACAAACGCAGTGTATTTTTTGCATTGCTCCTCGACTTCGACGTGGAAAAATCCATTTACAAGGTCCATCACGGTAAAATATTTTGCACCCTGCATTTTCTCAAGAACCTCTTCGACAATCGGTACTGGAAACCTGTCTTTCATAACCATGGAATTTAGTTTACGAAAGTCAACGCACAATCTGTAGCTTCCATCTCTTTTCTTTGCCAGCACAACCTTGCTAGCGATTTCTGAGCATGATTCGCGGATAATGCCTTTTTGCAGCCATTCAGCTACTTGCTTACGTACAAACTCCCTTTCCATTACTGACAATCGGCTAGGTGATTCGCGAAGAATAATATTGTTGCTTTTCGGGACAATATTTAATTTAATGTGACTGTTTGATTGAATAAAACTCGGCTTATAGTTATCAATCAACTGTTTGACTGCTTCTTTGTATTTAGGTTCTACATCTACCTCATTGCTGCTATGAACAACATTTAAAACATTGTAACTAGTTTCTCCTGCATTTGTGTCATCTTCCGATCGTGAGATTTATACCCATTGGCATTTAATATTACCAAAAACTTTTTCAAAAAATCATACCCTACAATTGCGTCTACATTTATTTTGCTATTTTTACAACCAAAAACGTGTGTTGTGTACTCAACTCGTCAACAACGACTTGTGTTGTAAATTCTCCTAACACACCGGCGGCGACGTTGCCTAAGCCATACAGTCTAGCAAAACTTTTTCTCAGTTCACGATTGCTACATATGTATTTGGTCATATACACTCTTACGCATTAGCGAAACGTCCGCTCCAGTGTCCACCAAACAAGACACATTGTTGTTATTGATTTTCAGCTGTTTCATGCGTTTTTCGTCGAATACTACGTTTACAACTTCGTGGTGGTGCACTGCTTAGCCATATGGCCTGCGCCATTACATTTAAAGCATTTCGTATCTTCTTTGCACTCAGCCCTCTTGTGCTGTGTCGACCCGCAATTAAAACAATGTTGATTTTTACGCTCGCCGTCATTGCTACTTTTATCTACTTCTTTACGACTGCTTCCTATCTGCCGACGTTTATTTGCTTCGCTATGTTTTGCCAAAGGCTCCACCAACTCATATGTTTTGATCAACTCTTTGTAGGATCGAGCACTATATAATGGATACTTTTGATCGTTGCGCAACTCAACACCATCAGCTGTGTACGTTATAATTCATTGCTCATCAACCTTACCTAGTGCTGCTATTTTCCGCATTTGTAACACGTATTCATGGAAGTTTTCTGTTGCTTGTTTTCGACGTTGCCTTATACAACTAATATTCTTCAAAATAGGACCCTTGAGCGTCCATACACCGCTGGTAGCGGCCCTACCACTGCATTTTTTAAACTTATCCGCCGGAATCGCGTTCAATTCGGCTGTCACAGTTTTTTGGGTCGCCTCGATGGAGTCGAAACCCTCCCCTTCAGCTTTCTTTCTTTCTTCACGACTTCCCGCACATTGTAATAAGTTAAATTTAACTCTTCACTGATCTCACGTAGACTAGCACGACGGCCGATGTTGACTGCACGGCTGTTGCCAGCGAACTGGGACCGGTTTCTAATGGAAGGGGAAGGTCCAACGATCATTTTCCCCCACCAGCAGATTCGGTTGATGGCTTGGCAGACGCTCCGCGCGGGAAGTCTCATTATTTTTCGAACAAACCCTGTATTCAATTCATATTTTCAAACAAACTCAAATGATTGATGAATGATATTAATGATTTGAATATTTATTATATGCATTAATTTTAGACGAGAGTTCATAGATCATACAAGTGTTGTTTAATATATACATATGTATGTAAGCTTGAATAGGCTTTATTTATTATTAAATAGTAATTAAATACATTAAGAAAATTGATTACCCAATTAAATGAAATTAAGTTAGCAAAATTACTGCAAAATTATGACTGTTGCTGCTGAGTGGTTACGCTGACGACTGACTCTTTTTATCCTTGTTCGTGTTCCTCTTCTCTACTTCGTACAGGGGTGTTAGTAGTATGATTCAGGGCTGCCATCTCACACTCGGTCATCCTGATTGTCATATGCCTCAGATGACTCTTCGTCGTGATCGTCTTCATTGTGCTCATAATACCGCCATAGTCTTATATTATCTGCGCTAGTTGATGTTTGACTTAGGCGTCGAAAGTCCCCAACTTTTTTCACATCGTATCTGCCATGTCTTTTAACTTTGCTTACTTGGTATGGGCGGAGGATGGTTCCATGTGTAGAAGTCCACGCAAGTGGGGAAAGTTACTGATCGCCATTCACTTGGGAATGGCCAGGACGATTCTTCTGCATATGGTTCAAGCAGCTCACAACGGCCGGGATTAGCCCACGTATCCTCTGGGTAGCTTCGGAACATCCGTTCGGGAGTGAGCTAACGTGAGAAGGCGAAACATTCCAGGATAGCTGGTTGTGCGTTGGGTTTGGGACCCGCCACTTAAAAATCGCCCCCAATGAGAAGTATAAAAAAGCCACGGATGAGACCCCCCCCCATACTAATGACGACCCCTGCAAACGAACTAAGGATTATGATTTGAGGGCATGCACCTGGAATGTCCGGTCCCTTAATGGGGAAGATGCCTCTGCCCGGCTGGTTGATGTCCTCGTGAGAGTAAAGGCTGGCATCACTGCCATCCAAGAGATGCGATGGACGGGGCAAGGAAAGAAAACCATAGGACCTTGCGACGTCTACTACAGCTGCCATGTAAAGGAGCGCAAATTCGGTGTCGGATTTGTTGTGGGAGAGAGACTTCGTCGCCAAGTACTGTCGTTCACTCCGGTGGACGAGCGTCTCGCAACAATCCGCATCAAAGCCCGTTTTTTAAATATATCGCTAATTTGCGCCCACGCCCCGACGGAACAGAAGGACGATGCGACCAAAGATTTCTTCTATGAGCGCCTGGAACGTTCCTATGAGCGCTGCCCCCGCCACGACATAAAAATCGTGCTTGGCGACTTCAACGCCAGGGTGGGCAAGGAGGGAATTTTTGGTCCCACGGTCGGAAAATTCAGCCTGCACAACGAAACATCCGGCAACGGACAGAGGCTGATCGACTTCGCCGGGGCCCGAAACATGGTAGTCTGCAGCACCAGATTCCAGCATAAGAAGATTAACCAAGCCACCTGGCTGTCTCCTGATCGAAAAACACGAAACCAGATCGATCATGTTGTGATAGATGGAAGACACGCTTCTAGTGTATTAGATGTACTTACGATCCGAGGACCCAACATCGACTCGGATCACTACCTTGTTGCAGCCAAACTGCGCACACGCCTCTGTGCAGCAAAAAACGTGCATCTACCTACGCAAAGAATGTTCGACATCGAGAAGCTGCAATCACAACAGACAGCCAGAAGATTCGCCACTCGACTCTCCCTCCTGCTCTCAGAGAGCACTGCCCAACAAACCGGCATGCATGAGCAATGGAGCAACATTTCTCGTTCTCTACGTACCGCCGCCGAAGAAGAAATCGGATTCCGGCGAGCCCGAAAAAACAATTGGTTCGACGAGGAATGTCATGCTGCCGCAGAAAGAAAAGATGCCGCCTATAGAGCCACGCTGCGATCGGGCGCAACGCGAGCCATGTGGGATCGCTACAGAGAGCTGAAAAAGGAAGAGAGACGTATTATCCGAAAGAAGAAACGAGAGGCCGAAATACGTGAGTGCGAAGAGCTTGAGATGCTGGCCAACAGGAACAACGCCCGAAAATTCTACCAGAAAGTTCGGCGGCTTACAGAAGGTTTCAAGACCGGGGCGTTTTCCTGTAAGAACAAAGACGGCGAACTGGTGACTGACGTACAGAGCAATCTTAAATTATGGAGGGAACACTTCTCGAACCTATTAAACAGTGACAGCTGCGCATGTCACCGAGAAAGTGAAGATCCCGATACCCCAATCGTTGACGACGGAATTGTCGTTCCGCTACCCGATCATGACGAGGTGAGAATAGCGATAACGCGGCTAAAGAACAACAAAGCCGTGGGCGCCGACGGACTGCCGGCTGAGCTATTCAAACATGGCGGCGAGGAGCTGGTAAGGTGCATGCATCAGCTCCTATGCAAAATATGGTCGGATGAAAGCATGCCTGCCGATTGGAATTTAAGTGTGCTCTGCCCAATCCATAAGAAGGGCGATCCTGCAATTTGTGCCAATTACCGCGGGATTAGTCTTCTAAATATCGCCTACAAGGTTCTAGCGAGCGTATTGTGTGAAAGGCTGAAGCCCACCATCAACCAACTGATTGGACCTTATCAGTGTGGCTTCAGACCTGGAAAGTCCACCATCGACCAAATATTTTCAATACGCCAAATCTTGGAAAAGACCCATGAAAGGAGAATCGACACACACCATCTTTTCGTCGACTTCAAAGCTGCATTCGACAGTACGGAAAGGAGTTACCTGTATGCTGCGATGTCTGAATTTGGTATCCCCGCAAAACTAATACGGCTTTGCAAGATGACGTTGCTCAACACCAGCAGCGCCGTCAGAATTGGGAAGAACCTCTCCGAGCCGTTTGATACCAAACGAGGTTTCAGACAGGGTGACTCGCTGTCGTGTGACTTCTTTAACATGATGTTGGAGAGCATCGTACGAGCCGCAGAACTTAGTCGCTCAGGCACATCTATACTAATATTATAAAGAGGAAAACTTTGTTTGTTTGTTTGTTTGTTTGTTTGTTTGTTTGTTTGTTTGTTTGTTTGTAACGAATAGGCTCAAAAACTACTGGACCGATTTTAAAAATTCTTTCACCATTCGAAAACTACATTATCCAGGAGTAACATGGATTACATTTTATTTTGGAAAAAAATAGGGTTCCGTAAGATATTTGGATTTTTCGGACACAAACTGAAAAAA